>CM023539.1:12449206-12745596 GCA_013350335.1 Chimonanthus salicifolius
AGTTTCAACCTCCCGTTCAAGGAAAGCCCACCGAGGCTCGTCCCAGTGGGTCAGTTAATGAGAATTATTACAATTTTGGTTTTGCAGAATTTTCATTTAAAAATTTCTCTTTTTACAGTTTTTTCTGACCTACGAAGCTGCATATCAATTATTTTTAAATTTATGTTAATTTTGACGAAGAAATCTAAGACCTCCATCTCTCTAAATACAAGGACATTAGGTAAATTCCAGATGCACGTAGTCTCTTACAAGCGACGAACATTGAGTGACTACGAACTTCGAACCTGAAACCTCTGCTAAAATAAATTTATTGTTCATTGATAATGAAAAATGTTACAAATTTTTGCAGAATATGCATTTAGAGTTTTTTTCTCTTTACATTTATTATGACCCATGAAGTTGTATATATATTTTTATTTAAAATTATGCTAAAATACATTTATTCTTCGATGAAACAATTTTTTTACATCCCATTAAATAGTTACAATGATTAAAATCAATATCAAAGTATTTTATTGAAGTGATTTTTTCCGCATCTCTTATTTGAACGGATTTTGTTCAAATTTATTTTTATACCTTTTATTTAAATATGAATTTTAAAAATAAAAATTATTTTCATCTAAATGCTTACAAATTTTCTTAAAAATAAATCTTTTCAATAAATTCATTATTATAATATAAATTAACTAAAAATATAGTTAATTTATAGTAGAACCATCAAAGATGTATAAAATTTTGAGTTATGATAAAATACATAGATAGAACAAAGTGTTTATTAATGAAGGAAGGACAAATAGACAAAATTAGAGTCATATATAAGTCGATTAACATTTAAGAATATATTTAGAAAGGAATACTTAATAAATGATATATTGAGAAAACTTATTGGAAGTGGTTGAGCATGGTAATAGAAGACCAAAGACAACTCTAATATGTATAGTTGAGAGATTACAAGTTGTTAGTATTAAGAAGAAGAATAGACCAATGATAACGTGAATGAAAAATATAAAAGAAAAATATGATAGATAATGAAGTATTTGATTGTATACCTTGTGATAGAGTAAAATGGAGAAGTAAAATTTGAAAAACTAAACTCAAATATATGAGATTTTGACTTTGTGAAGATGATGATGACAACGATACTTCATAGGCGAGTTAAATTCTTAATTATTCGTTAATATAGCAAATTGCAAATTAAATGATGGTGATTTATGGCCCAATATGATCTAATTTGAGACCCTCAGTAAATTTGTATATTTAGTTTTTTTATAAATACTTGTGATATAATAATTATGATTGTGTATTTTTAATTTGATATTTATCTTTACAATTCCCACCATACAATAAAGATTAGCAACAAAGAATGATTATGTCAAGTTCATGTACTTGGCACTTTCTTAAGGATGTGTTCTGCCACTTACGACAATGGCAATGGCAACAAGTTTTCAGTAGAACTATTCTTATTATACCACGGCACACTTCTCTGACAGTATTCAATGGATAGATGCACTCTACAATAAAAAAAGGTCAGAGACAAGTGGGGATTCACTTGGCATATGCTTATTGATTCTTAGCATTTTGGAGTGGAAAATGGGTAGGTATTATAGAAAAACTAGGTCTAACTTTTGACATGTGACTAAAGCCATTGAAGTTCAATCAAATTGAGAGTGGGTTAGACTAACGGTGAAGAAGCTTCCCTCGTAAATGGAGGTTTTGGGTTCAATTTACGTTCAGTTTCTTTAGGCTATTTTCTATAGGGTTATTCCTCACCGACTTACTGGTGTGTGGATTGAGAGCTTTATATATACTTGTAGAATTAGTCTTACCTACAATATAGAGTGAGGAAAAAGCTGTACTAAGAATTTCTAGAGGCTAAGAAAAGGAAACATATTATTGAAAAAATTATTTTTAAAATTGACAAATTTTAATAAAATATGAGCCATATATATAAAGAGCTGGACCTATACTTAGAACTCGAACTTTGCACCCTCCACCTTGTGTGCGAGTAATTGTATAGGATTCCCATATTGGAAGCCTTCTTGCTTTACTTGTTTCCTGCTTAAGATAATTCGATCTCCACTATGTTCGCCCAATCACTTATGCATATATATTATTTTTGATGACCAGGGTATCGAGGTCTCTTAGGGCACCTAATTACTTTTTGAAGCATGTGAAAGCCTCCTTTCTCACATACTTCGCGTAAATCTACGAGGAGTTGCCCTTTAGAGTGGAGTTCAAATCGAACTCAGAACTCTTGTTTTCTAAAATGGGTTCCCGACTATCACTTCAATCGCTTTATATTACTCGTGCATATATATACTCATGGTCTATCACTCTACAAGTTTTACTAAGGGGTTCAACTTATATGCCCACTCTCAAATTCACTTGTTAGTGATGTGAGACTTTTGAAAGTTGAAATGCAAAGCGCAAGCACTTCTCTAGCATTAGCTTTTCTACAAAGGAATGAAACCAATTTTGAACTCAAAATTTTCAAAATTCAAGTGATATTTTAAAAACCTTTTAAACTCTTAGTTTATTGCGAAACACATGAATCTCACTTTTCAAGTCTCAATAACAAGGCAATTTGAGAGAAATTGTTAGTATATTGTTAATTGTTAGATTTGTGTGTTTTAAAACTTGAAAAAACCCACTTGGAGTGGGAGTTCTAAGTGGTGCCTAAGGTGTTTCAAAGTTCCATATGGAAAAAAAAAAAAAAAAGATGAATAGGAAGACATTTTATAAGACTTTATTGGTATCTTCTACATAAATTAATTAAAAAGCATTTATAGGCTATATGTTACATAGTCTATGGACATGGGGCAAGATAGCTTAAGCCTTAAGCTCAAAAGAGAGCCAAGGCATGTAAGTTGGATCGAGCTGAGTTGAACCAGGCTAGAATAGTTGAGCTGGGCCTTAGTGGGCTTGGGCTAAGTCTAATGTGTGGGCCTGAACTTATTTGTGAGGCCCAAATACGTTGTCCTCTACCATCCTGTCTATTATCTTTTTTACTTTTGCAAAGCCTTTTATCTTCTTCATTCTTACTTACTGTAGGACTTAAAATCATTTTCTACCGATTGGCTATATTTAAATGGTACTTTAGTAAGGGTGTGTGTTTGAGACAAAATTTCTACAACTGTATTATGTATCCAAGTCAAACAAGAATAAGAGCATTTTGAAATATTTTGGAAATAAAAAATTTCCCATAATTTATCTTTAACATGTTTTGTTGAACATCTTTCTAAGATGAAATTGTTGGGATGAAAATGTCTTTTCGACCACACACAAATAGTAATATCAGAAAACAAAAAAAGGGAAATCAACAAAGAGAAGCAAACTAGAATACAAAAATTTTACGTGGTTCTCTTTCGGTACGTCCATGGATTCAAACCGATCCACTATGCTCAAAGGCAAAACAAAGAATAGGTGGCTCTTGTTACAGATGTTGTACTCTCTCTCTCATACACATACAAAACGGCATTATATAATACCCTAATTAGGATTTACATATGGCGCCATGTGAAATTACAAAATTGTCCTCCAATAAAAAAATTGGCTCGAGGCACTATCCCCTTTTGACTCCCCCTCAAGCTTAGAGTGGAGTTCGACCTGCGATTGGATCATTAGTACATTTCTGATGATTAGACTGCATAGAACCTAACACAAACCATGCACAAGTGTGATAAAACACATGGGTAGAACTCACCATAAAAGCTGATTTATGAGGAGAGGGTGCGCATGCATTTATAAACCTAAGATCCCAAAGCCCACAGGTGATGTGAGACATGCTAATACTCTCCCTCAGCACTAGGACTGAAAACACTCGACTCTCCCTTTCCATGCAAAGTTAGAGAAACAACCCCACCCATCCCTGTGGTACATTGTTCTGATACCATGATAAAACATATGAGTATAACTCATTCTTAAAAAATGGCTTATAAAGAGAGGATGCTCATGCATTTATAACTCTAAGATCCCAAAGCACAAAGACGATACACATATGATATAAGACATGCTAACAAAGTGAATCAGATGATGTTGTGTTACAATAGATAAACGTAAAATTGGAAATGTTTTTGAGAAACTACATGAAATAGAAGTCTTTTTTATATAGTTGTGTCCTTATAATGTTTATTGGAATCATTTATATCTAATTTAAAAATTAAAATTTCAATTCTACTTTTCACATAGCTCATGAGGTAGGACTTTTAAATAGAATTGACAAATTGTTTATAGAAATCAATTACTTATGTAACAACCACATGACAGTGAAAGGGCCTACAATGGTTTTTATAAAATTAGTGTAATGCACTTGCTCTACATGTGGGGCCTACTTAAAATTTTAATTTGAACTCGGTACTATTGGATGGAAAACATGATTACCTCATGCAAGAATTAGTTGAGTTAACCTTTCGCCCCACGAATCGAAGTTTCAAGTACGTCACATGAAAACTAGTTTTAGGAGAAAATTATTATATACAATTGTTATATGAGTCTCACATCACCAATTAGCAAAGTCGGTCCTTAGCATCTGACTCTTTCAAAATGTGAACTTCATGCATTTTTCTTTTTCTTTTTTTCAAATAAAATAACAAACAATTTATATAGATCTCATTTTTCTTGAAAAAAATGTAAGTTGTAAAAATTGTAGCAATATCAAATTGAAGCACTATCGTTGATCTAATCTTGATTTTTTCACTTAAATATAAAAATATTTTAGATTGGAATAAAAAAAAAGGAATATAAAGATACATGAAAAAAAAATAGTAGAAATGGTAGAAAAATATAAGGCAAAGTAAAAAACAAGATGAAAGAGCTCAAGTGAAAAAAAGTAATCTTTAGTTAAAGAAATGTAACTATGCTATCTACCTGATCATTTTTTTTTGAGTTTTTATTAGTCTTATGAAAAACCAACTGCATAGATTGAAAATAGATTTGATGAGCTGCAACTAGACTGATTTTTAACCATAAATTTAATTTTAACCACTTGATCTTAATAGTTAAAATCACTATCCATCTTTAAAAATTAAAGAATACTTGGTGATTTTAATGATTAAGAGTAAATGACCAAAAGTAGGCTTTTATATTGAAGGATCATCCACTTTGATATTATCAAATCTACTTTCAATCTGCATAATTAAATTTTATATTATATTTACAAAAATTAAATATAAAAGTAAATTGATTGCATTTCATCATGATGTGCATGCACTAATTTTAACCATGAATGGATAACCCTTTCTATTTTTATAATAGTAGAGACTAGAGATAGGGTACTTACAATGATCTCTTAAATAGTACTCATAGATGGCACTATACTAAAGGTGTGACGACCTCACGTCCACATGAGTGTGCACGGTTTTCCTTTGTGCTCGGCGTACAGGCTAAGTCCAAAAGGTCTCGTGTTGGTTTGATCTTGCCCTTCAGAGAAAAAAAAAGAATCTGCCGAATATCGGCTGATTTCTTTATTTTTATTTTTTTACAAAAAAACAAATATCAGTTGTGGGACCAGGCCGATATATTGTCCGATATTTGCCCATATTGGACGAATATCGGCTTAGATATCGGACCGAAATCTCGGTCCAACCGATATTTCAATCCCGGCCTCATATAAACATCCCCACCACTCACCTCATGGGCGATGGGGAACTTTTTCCACACCCCATGTGGGTGGGGTGTTACAAAATGGTTCAGACTTCAATTGTGACCATTGATAATAGGTTTGTTTCTTGCTGAATTTTCGGACGATATTTTTCTCTTTCCTCAATTTTATTTTTAAATCTCGGTGGTTTTTTTTTAAAATTCATTTAAAAAAATAAAAAAGGCTTTTTTTTTTAAAGAAAAAATTAAAAAAATATAAATATCGGTCAATATTTCAAATATCGGTCGATATCTAGGCCGATATTCGCCTGTAACAGATGAATATCGGCCGAGATATCGAATGGGCCCATGCCGATATTTATTTATTTTTAAATAAAAAATAAAAATCGGCCGATATTCGGCTGAATTTTTTTACCTCTGGCCGATACTATGCGTATCGGCCAAGATATCTCAGTTGTGGAAATCCTGAGATATCTCGGCCAATACGCACAGTATTGGCCGAGATTTCGACCCTTGCTTGAGCCTAAATTGGACTACATAGAAAAAGCCTGACTTTTGGTCTGTTAGGCTCACCGAATGGTAGACTTGCAGACGCTCAACGAAACAACTAACGGACTCCGTAAGTAATGGGCTTACCATGATATGCTTTGGCCTGGCCGTGATCCATTTGAGTCTCTGTTAGGCTGAGAAGTGGGGTCGTGAGACCAAACATGGGGCCCACACCAAATAACCAGACAAAACGGCTGATCAAACCCAATCTGTAACATTGATGTGGAATTATTATGTGAGGATGTTATGCACGGCATGTTTGGTGCATACGACTTTCATCATGGCAGTTGTTCCTAATATATATTTTAAGTATTTGAAATATCACACCACTTCTATGTTTATGGGCAAATAAGCCTCCCCAGTGAAACATTAGTGGTACATCAAGTGTGGAGTAGTGGACATCTAAATTGTTTTATATATTTACATTTGGATTTGACATAATTGTCTAATAAATTTTGTTATAATCTTAATTAAATAACTTAAAAATCAATTTTAATTGAATTTTAAAACAAAATTAAATTAAGCTGTGTGAGCATTGTTTTTATTTTCTAATGTTAGCCAGACAAACTTGTCACTTGAAAAATGTACTCACCGATTTGAAATGCTTGATTATGAGGTCAAGTGGCGAAGGCAGCATTATGCACGTTACATCACACTTCCGCATTATACACCGAATATTCGGTGTGAAAGCGACACACCTAGGTTTTGTTGTTTGGCCTCTTCCATCCCAATCTAATATTTGGTGTACGTTGAATTAAAAATTTGTTTAAAATTTATTTAAATTAGAATTTTAAATATCACCAACGTCAAAATGTCATTTTACAAGACTAAATGATATCAACTTTCGCGTACAGTCGATTTTATAATATGAATGATTTTATTATAACTCTTACATTTTCTCAAGCCCCCGATAATAGTCCTTTGTTCAAACTCAGCTGCTTTAGCCCTAGTTTTAACAACTTCAGCCTTAGATTCAGCTGTCACTTCAATCCAGGGTTATAAATCGTACTGGCCAAATAAAAAAAAATCTTCATTGTGGGCCCATGTCGATATTTTGTTCGATATTTGTCAATATCGATTGAATATCAGATATCGAACTATATTTATATATATTTAAAAAAAAGTCCTTTTTTATTTTTTTAATGATTTTTTTATGACATTTTTTTTTATAAAAAGTCACAGATTTTCAATAACACCCATATAAATAGTACAGTTATCAAAGAAGGAAAATAATGGAAATATGTAATTATGGAAGGTTGATGGTGATAAGTCAATTGAGTGAAGACTTTTCATTAATATTTTATTTTGGCACGATCTGAAATAAAAAATCCCTTGTAATTTTTTGTTCTCTGCTTCTATCAATTGGGTTTATTTCAGTTGATCTGACGAATACATATGGTCAAAAAATATATATAATATTTTGGCCCAACCAATAAATTCATTTTGCTTCTTACCAAATGAAAGAGATTTTGGGTCGTTTGATTGCATTGGATAGGATATGTGTGACCTATTCTCATAGTAAGTGCATTCATGTTCGATTTCATCCTAACTATTTGGATGGTATGCCCTTTCCATACGTTTGTCTCTCATCAATGAGTGTAGATTAATGGAGATGGCTTCTATGTTTGGTCAATAATTTGTATCTCCATTTTCTAGCTTTTGATGTATCAAAATTTAAACGTCAAGTAGGCCTGTAAACGGACCCAGGACCGGCATTCTTCCTTACTAAGGTCATGCTTTCTTCCTTTCATTTAGTTGAATCACATTGGAAGATTACTAAAAGCTAAAAGTTCTTCATCTGTACAACAAATAGTGTTACATAGTTCCATTTGTTTAATGTATTTCTTATTGAATTTGAATTTCCTTATTCATGATTTACATTTGGGCCTTGTCTTTGGATCATGATTCACAATGCATGCTCTTCCCTGCCAGAGGTTTAAATCTACGTATCGGTAAGAGGAAAAAAATTCTGCCAAATATCGGCCGATTTCTTTCTTTTTTAAAATAAAAATAAATAAATAAATATCAATTGTGGGACTGGGCCGATATTTGACCTTATCAGACTAATATCGGCCGATATTTATATTTTTAATATTTTTTAAAAAATAGTCATTTTTTTAAATGAATTTTTTCAAAAAAAAAAAGGCCACTGCGATTTCCAATTTTTTATTTTTTTTGAAGAGGGAAAGATCTCAGCCAATATGAAAAATCGGCCGAAATCTCGATCCGACTGATTTTTTGACCCCTAGTGGAGTTATAGGTTCACATGGGCCTGATATAGTTGGATTCGTTGCTCCTAAAACTCAGACAGTTGAAAGTTCCCTTCCTAGGTCATCGATTGTTGGGCCCCTTGGTTTGATTGTGATTTCTTGGGCCAAGCCTTTCTTCAAAGACAACTCATTATGTTCAAAGCCCGAGAACAAATGGAAAACCAAGCGCTATAGCAGGGAACAACATGCATTGTGAATCATGATCCAAAGACAAGGCCCAAATGTGAATCATGAATAAGGAAATTCAAATTCAATGAGAATTACATTAAACAAATGGAACTATATAACACTATTTGTTGTACGGATGAAAAACTTTTAGCTTTTAGTAATCTTCCAATTTGATTCAAGTAAATGAAAGGAAGAATGCATGACCATAGTAAGGAAGAATGCCGGATCTGAGTCCGTTTACAGGCCTTACTTTTGAATTTTGATCCATCAAAAGCTAGAAGATGGGGATATAAATTATTGACCCGACATAGAAGCCATCTCCATTAATCTACACTCATTGATGAGAGACAAACGTACGGAAAGAGCATACCATCCAATTAGTGAGGATGAAATCGAACATGAATGCACTTACTATGAGAATAGGTCTCAATTATAATATCCAATGCAATCAAACAACCTAGAATCTTTTTCATTTGGTAATGCTAGAGCTGTTCCACGCTATTACTCCACTAAGGATCTTATATGAGAACTAGGTGCAAGGAGCCCGTCATGTAGGCCCAAATGACATGGATTATTATGCTTCAGAAGGACATGGGCCTCATGAGTATCCATCAGATCAGAGAGCCTCTTACATGATCCAAAGTCAAGGCCCACATAAATTATAGGTCATGTACTCATGTCTAGGACAGGGTTACGAATTTCGGACAATACAATGCGTATTGGCCGAGATATCTAGGGTTTTTGCAGGCCGAGATATCTCTGCCAATAGACATTTATAAGGCCGAGATTTGTTGGAAAAAATTAGGAGAGTGGGAGATATCTCGGATCTCGGCACTTCTATTATGTGATGGGAACATTCAAAATATGAGATCAAATTACTATCCAATCCCAAAAAATGGATTTAGAAGAAGTTTGAGAAGTAAAAAATGAGAGAAAGGTCCTCTCTAGAGAGAGGAATCCACATATTAGGTTAGAATCAGGATCCTCAAAAAAATGGACTTTCACATAACATCCTCTTACATTAGTGGAGATGACTTTCTCCTTTGTTAGTGGGACCCATGTCAAATTAGTGGAGGAGAGAGAATCCTCTCCACCAATGAAAATTTCTCGTCTTGCTTTTACCTCTATTTTCCTTTTTTCTTCTCTTTTTTTTTTTTTTCATTTTGTTCTTTCAAAAAGAAATAGAATTACCAAAAACAACCCCTTTCTACTGAATATTTTCCATTTATTCACTTTGCGCTCTCATTCTCTCCGTCTCCATTTCTCATTATTTTGCAATTGTTTTTATTTCTTATTTTTATAAAATCTTTTCTTTATTTTCATTTTATAGATCAGATTTGTTATTTGTTGAATTTATTTTTCTTTCTATTTGAAAAACCTCATTTTCCATTTTATTTTTAAAATCTATTTTTATAAAAATATTTCAAAGATAAAACTTCATATCTAGAAAAGTGAAAATGAAAAGAACATCTCAAAAATAAAGAAATAAAATCAATTTGACATGTAATTTTTTTCAGATCTTAAACAATGGAAAATGGAAAATATAGGTTCTAAAATTGTTATGAAAAATTAGTTTAATAAAAATAATAATAAAAAACTAGAAAATGAAAATAATATAAATATCAATTTAATCATCGACTTCATTTGATTGATCTTACGACCATGCCGATGCAACCTGATGAAGGAATCCCTAAGTTCATGAATAGATGGAGGAAAATTGCAGCTCATTTGAGTTTGAATGTACTTGAGTAGCAAGTGTTAGGACTTAGACTTCCAGCTCAAGAAACTAGTTTAATAAGTGGTATCAAAGTCAGGTCTCAGACTATTTCATGTGGGCTTCAGGTGATCTGCCAGGTGAACGGGATGATCGTGCGTCGCTCTCTCCGCGGGAGAGCCTCGTTCGATCGAGAGAGAGAGAGAGAGAGAGAGAGAGAGAGAGAGAGAGGAGAGAGGGGGGGGGGGGATTATTCGGGTTGTTGCGAACGGGTTCCACATTGAAAGTGTAGAGGGAAATCTAGGGATTTATAAAGGACTTGGGTTACTCGACCTAACAGGCTAGTCTTTTGGGTTGGAAGCCCAGGTCATAACAGCAAGTCATTGTGATTCCAAATTCACAAGGGGCAACACATTGAGTTAATGGTAAAACAGGCACACAATTATTATAAAGGACAACCACATGGAGAAATCTTTAAAAAGAGGGTTTGATTTCTACATTTACGTATAAAACACATGAGTAGAACTCATTCTTAAGAAACAATCATTAAAGAGAGGGTGTTCGTATGCTTATAAACCCCTATGAACTAGAAGCACATAGGCAATATGGGACAATGCTAACAATATGGGGTTTCTACAAGAGTTTTTGCCAAGTGTGCTACTTGGGTCTCCACCCTTGTGGAGTTTAGGAATATCTCCATCAATGATATTTTGCGTGCTTAGAAAGAAAGTGTTGACTTAGCTTAGCTTTGTTCCTGCTTTGCTCCCAACTTTAGTGTTTCTTTTTGGCTTGTTTGAGCTTGCGGGTTGTACTGTCTTTTCTTTTTTCTTGTTTTGCTTTCTGTACTTGCATCTCTTGCATCTCTGATGCCTTTCTTTCTCCAATATATTAACCATTCAAAAAAGAGAAAAAAAAACAATAACAACAACCCATCAATTTACTTAGATGTGGGGAACATTTGGAATCATCAATCACAAAACTTTCCCTCTCAAAATGCATTTGAGGAGATTAGAATTATGATTATATTTGGCAAAATCAAACATGGCAATTTGCAAGGGTGTTCACGAGCATGAAGTTTACAATAGTATTTCCATAAAAAGTAGTCTTTAGAGTTGCAGACAATTATTGTCTCCTAGAATAAAGTTTTATTAGAGTGATGCTTGTAGATACTTGACCCATTAATCATTACCTCCTATTATTCTGATCGACACTCGCAGTACTTCTGGCTCTAATCTGGAATGGCACCTTGGCTAAGAAAGATGTTGAGCTTTGGCTAGGGGTAAAACTCGGGTCGGGTTTTGGCCCGAACCCCTATGACCCGACCCGAAAACCATGCAGGTAGGGTCATGAAAGTCGGGTCAGAGGGTTGGGTTGGGTTGAGAAGTCATAAACCCGCATTGAATTCTGGTCGGACTGGGTTGAGAGATTTTTAAGTTAACCCCACCCGACCCAGTAAAAAGTAGGCTAAAGTAGGTTCAAAATGCGGCTTGGGTCGGGTTTCAGGTTGAGTCTGGTTATAATTCGGGTCGGGTCCAGTCAAAACGTCCGGGTCAAAAGTTCAGGTCGGGTCGATTTAGGTTCCATATATTTGTAACTCGGGTCGGGTTGGGTTTGTTAAAACCTGACTTGCCCGACCCGAGTTTCACCCCTAGCTTTGGCTAATGGTGGCATTTAGTTGAACCTTACGAGAAAGAAAGACTTAATGGGACTTTTAATCAAATGTCCTTCAGTCTTGTGTAATTTTCCTAGAGTTCATCTTTTTAAGTGCCTCCTAAGTTATTGGTATGAACGTCTCTTCGTATGAGATTTCTTGCTAGAGTATTTTCTCTTGGACAAGGTCCCTTAGGCATTTTAATTAATCATTTTTGGAATACACCTTGGTGAAGCAGTCGATTTTGGTTTTGTGAGAAGCTCCACCCTTGTCATGCTTTTTTTATTTCAAGTTTTCAAGTTCAAAATGCATAAAAATTCAGCCAATATTTTCTTTAATAGGGAGAGGAACCTTTGTTTTTAACATGGGTATCCTAAGTCTAGATTGGAGGTGAGACTAATCTCACAAATACACAAAATCAGGAGTGAAAAATTCGATATCGGCCAATATTTTTCTTTTATTTTTTTTAAAAAACGTATTAATATTGGCGATATATATCGGATATCAGCCTGGCCGATACATATCATATCGGCCAATATCTCGACCCCTATACAAAACCATCTACAAGTCTCGTATATCATGTACGTCCAAGCAAATATCGAACCTGAGACCTCTAATCTAATGCAGTTAATCGTTGCCTTATCAATTCATTTTGATTTGTACATGACATAATTGATTCATAAGAGAATTGGGCATTTTCATCGTCTTATCATTTTGATTCTTTGACATTCCTAAGTCATTTTCCATTTTTTTTTTTAATTATGGCATTTAGCATGTCCTTTGCTCGAGCATTTTATGCTTTTAGAGAACCCTTTGGGGGTTTTAAAAAAAAAAATTATCATTGAATTTCTAATAGGGTATTTACTTTTGTACTGTAGTCTACCCTTCAAAAATTAGGAGGTTCACCTATAATGAGTTTTGGGTCGTAAAAATCAAGAAGAATTTGTAAAAGGCTCAAGAGTGTTTGTGATAATTTTAGAGAAAAATCCTAAGAAAATTCATCTAATTAAATCTATAACTTTGTGTTTTAGAAAATTATGCTAGAACTTCAGGAAATAGAATAATCGACTACACAAAAGTGACAGAAAGTTCTAACACATTTCTATTTGGGAAAACTCAATTTCTTTATGGTCAAACTGAAGTTAAATTTCAGTTAACGGAAAATCAAAGAAAGAACAAAATTTCAACAAGGTAAGGATTTACGATGAAATTTTCAACCACACGAAGGCTTCATAATTTGAAATTCTCAAAAATTAAAATTGCTAATAATTTATTTAAAAGAAAAATTGTAAACAATAAATTTAAATGCTAAAATGAGATTCAAAATACAAATAAGAAATCACCAATTGGAGATCTCATACTTGAACTCAAACGCAATGCATTGGGCATGCAAGAGCTTTTAGCTATAATGTTTGAAATGCAAAAAATATTAAAAATAAACTTTTTCATCACTCTGACACTTGGTAAACACTTAGTTATAACTTCATCTAAGTATGTTAAAAATACACAAACTTAGGCTTACTAGAAAGGTTATTAAATAAGTTTTTCAATGAATTCAACTTTATAAAAAACTGATATTGTTTGATACATCAAATATGTTTGCAAAGTTAACATCTTTTTCTTAGCCAATCCTAAAATGCCAAGCGTCCTGTCTAAAAATAAAAATACAAAAATACAAAAAAGAAAAAGAAGTGGCATCCAAAGCTTTAATATTTCATTATTAAATCTTAATTTCTTGCTCTTTGAGCATAGGAAAAATGAATCTTTAATGTACGTGGCAATATGACAACAAACATGGCATGAACAACAATGAAAAAAGAGATGCAATAGTGCAACCACTGAAAGGAAGATAAGCTTGTTGCTGTACAATACTATATATAGAAAATCTGCCCCACATTCAAGAGACTTTCATGGGGAATATTGAAAAAAACACTGTTTTCCCTACAAATCCTCCTAAGGAATGCGTATATATAATCAACAGCTACTTTCTTCAGGAACCCAGAATCCCCTCTTGCTCTCACTACAGTATTCCCAAGAATGTGCACAACACCAGAATCTCTACAACTATTTAAGTACTCTAATTCATCCATTTCCAGCTGGTCCGACTGACCTTCGCATGCTATTTGCTTGTAATGGGAACCTAACAGGCACAATTGAGTCATGCGACGATTGTGTCAAATCCATGTCGGAAGAAGATACTGAAATGCAGTTTTCAGGCAGTATGAAGTCCGTAGATTTCTCAGTCTTCTGCCCCCTACAGGGACCGTATTCATCTGAATCTGAGCAACCTTCCATCATAGATTCTAACTGGACGAATAAGAAAAGGTTATCAAAAAGCATCTTCTCAAAATTGTCATCTTTCTTGTGAAGGTCTCTGTAGCCATATCTTGCAACACAGCGGAACATGTGAAAGTCCTTGGGCCCAATCCGTTTCACAATAAACCGCTCTTCTACTGGAACAGTATAGACAGGAAGGTACTTCACGCAGACAAAAACTACGACAGAATGGATGGCAGGGACATTAGTTATGAAGTGGGAGAAAATGTGAGGGACCCCATTTGCCTAGTTCTGTGTATAAAAGGCCTATTCCAGGGACTCTGACCAGTCCCAGACTAGGACCAAGGCCCAAGATCCATGCCATTGAGACCTTGCTGTGCATCTCAAGCTCATAGCGCTTTACAGTTCCATAATGCCATACATACATAATAACGAAAAATGCAGCAGCAATCACTAGTGGGGCCCAACCACCTTGACCTAACTTGAATAGTACAGCTGAAAGGTAAGTTAATTCGACCGCCAGTGATAAGCCAGTGAAAATTAGGACAATAATCCAATGGCACCGCCACACCAGCAACATGATTGGGATCATAAGGAAAGTCGTTACCAGCATAACTATTATAACCGCCGTTCCTGTTCATGAGATGAAATGGTTAAATAAGACAGAAGTACATAGAATAACAGATGTGAAGTATTATTTGAAGATATTTAGCACAATATCACGGTTTCAGTTTTCAGTGTCATGATATCATCAAAATTTAGTTAAAGAAATGAGGAAAAAACTAACAATACAAATAAGGTACATACATCTTAAATATTCAAAAAACAGTAGTAGGAATGTAATAATTTTCAATAAGGTAAGCAGTAGTAAAGACTTCCTGAAAACAAAATAAGGATTATAATGCTGGCAAGTTACTCGTATTGCCTGATGACTGAACACCATACACAGTCCTGATGCATTAGGACGTATCTAGATCCTGATGCACAAATTTTGTTTTAACTAGGGCCATAATCTCTTGATCCATTCTTTGGTCCTGATGGGCCCACAACAATGCAGAGGGAACTGAATGTTTTCCCTATTGAATGAAATTAACCATCCACATCTACACTTTACACAATTGTTTATAACTTTTTCAATACCGTTGAGTTTTAAGTCAAAACAAATCAGGATTTCCAATCTGAAAATGTTTGAAATCCCATCAATGATGAGGACCATTACACTTGTACATGACAGATTGATCAAGATGTTGTACCCAAAAGGACAAAATTAACAACTTCCAAATAGCAACAGGTCGAGATAACACTTGGACACAGAAAATAGCCCAAAAAAAAGCTGCAGGGAGGACACTGTATCAACCTAAAAATAACAATCACGTGAGTCCTTGTCAGCCAGACATTTAAAGGTGGATGTTATCTCCATGTCTGACCATTATGCAGATCGAAGTTTGAAAACTAGAAAACTTGACTCAATTTTAGTTGAGTCGAGTCTATTTGGAGACTCAACCAAGTCTTTATCGAGTCAAAAGACAGACTCAATGAATTATATACAGTATATTATTCTATAAGTGGTTTGTATTGTAATGTTTTTCATACGTCTTAATTCATGGGTTGACTAAAGGATGTCATTAGGTGTAATTGATTTGTAATTGATTATTCGTTCCTTTTTTTCCACTTGATTGGCTCCTGTAATCTATATATACACGTGTACTCTTTTTCTTTGAGACACAATTCAATACAATAAAGAGAAATTTCTCTCTGTTTTTTTTTATGACCGCAGGTGTCCAGGTGTCTCTCCCGACTAGTCCATTGGGGTATGTGCACGCCTCCCTACACACACATGCCGGGTTCAAGCAATGGGACCTTACTCTGTACATAACCCACGGAGAGTACCTCAAAGGGGCTGCCCAGAAATTGACCCCAAGACCTTGCTGCCACATGCAAGAGCCTTGATTGTAGGCCAACACCCCTGGGGGTCTTTCTCTTCTCCTTTTCCTTTTTTGAATTATTAAAGTCTGCAGTTTGATCTTCAAAGAGGTACATGTTTGGAAAGTTGACCATTGCATGAGAAAAACTATGAATTTTGTTTTCTCCTTTGAAAAGAGTTAAACTTATTTCTCTAGGACAGAGTTATTTTCTATTGAGATGACAAATGAAGTTTTCATTACTATTACTATTGAGAAAGAGAGAGTTGCTCAGCTTTCTTTTGCATGGAAGATGTTTAATACCTCCTCTAGGTGTGCCATTTTGTGGTGTCTAGCCCTTTTGCCAATCTCTGGAGCATTTGGTGGGAGCGGAATAATAGGGTCTTTAGGAATTGTGCAGGAAGCCCCCAAAGTCTTGCCAACTGTGTTCTAGCCAAATGTACTGCTTGGGCTTTCTCCTTGTCCGACTTTCAGCATTTTTCTATTAGTGACATTATGCGTACTTAGAAACAGTGTATTGGCCTTTCCTAGGTTACTTCATTTTTGTTTTTTGTTTGGGGCATGATTTTGGAAGTGTAAGGGGCTCTTTTGGTTTCTTTTCTGCTTTTATGTACTTCGTTTTTGCACTCTAGTGCTTTTAATATAATTTCAATTACCATTTCAAATAAAATAAAATAATAATAACAATGAGATCATGGCCACAATATACAACGCTTCTTCCACCCCTGTCTTTCACTGTGATTCTCTAAGAATGAACATTTACAACATGGGAACTACCTCTTTACCTTTCTCTATGAATTACACAAAAATCAGTGACTAATGTTGGCAGGTAGTCTTGAGCGTAGGATATTGTTAGTGCCCCGGCTTGCCGAGTCCCTAATTTGTCAATTCCATGACTATGGGAAAAACACTTGCTAGAAGATTTGAATACTCAAGATTGATCCGAAGAATGAAGATCAAGTCCAAGTTTCTAAAGCTCATCAGTGTATGGCAATCACAAAGGTAAAACTGGCCATAGATGACCTTAGGTGGAACCCACCCCCTTAGTGGACCTTGCCGAGACTTAGGGATCATATTGGTAAAATTAATCCAAGTCTAAGTGATGCCTGGACAGTCACAGAACCATATAGGATAAACATTAGAAATCTGGTAATCTGTCAGGACAACCCGTCAAGTCCACCGACCCATCGGTGAGATAGGACAGACCCATCGAGGTCATCGATATGTCGATTGTATTGACAAGGGTTCTGGACTAGAAGGATTGTCATTCAGGGCTCGAGCATATCGTGTCCACCGACCCCTCGGTGAACACAGGACCGACCCATCGAGGTCCTCGATATGTCGACTGGGATTATGCAGTCTCGGGACAAAAACAAACTGTAAAATCAGTCTGCTCTCTGATAAACGGGTTCGACCTGTCAGCGAGCTTGACATGTCGATCTGGGTCAAGTATGAGTTCTGGACTTAGGACTCTAGGGTACTCTCAGACAGACACATCGAGGTCATCGACCCATCAAGAGTACCAGGACCCACCCATCGATGGACATACATGTCGATCAATATTTTCGAGGTTTTGGTTAAGCAGGGTTTGTATTTTATGCTGCTATCTAATAAACTGGACCGACCCATCGACAAGCTCGACATATCGAACATAAGGATTATCGACCTATCCGGTGACACCGACCCATCGGTAGTTCCAATTTATGTACCGTTGGATTACAATTAATGCACAACGGTCGGGTGGCTGAACAGTCACATTTAAGTTCACTGACCCATCAGTGTGATCGACCTGTCGGTGAAGAACAGTTACGAAAACTGGTTTGTCTCCTCTATAAATTCAACACTATTTCCAACTGTTTGGAGATCCTTGGAGAAAACATTTATGAGTCTTTTCTACCACACTCATCAGTGATATGAATAGGCTAAGGAAGGATCATCATCTCTCTTGTACACATTTTGGTGAATCATTCAAATCAACCAATCTTCATAGATTGAGTTTGAAAGAGAGAACGAGACGCAAAGGCAAATCATCGAGGATAGACATTGGTGACCCCAATTTCCTACTGGTTGAACATATCTTGTGATTGCTCTACACTTGGTGCATCATCGGCACGCTTGCGAGATCACATTGGGAGGAGATTTGAGAAGCACACATCTACACATTGCAAAGCTTGAAAGGCAAGTGCTTCTCCTTGGTTTGTATTTTATTTTTTATAAATCTAAACTTGTGAAGTGGATTAAAAAGGGTGTACTCTTGAACCATTATAAAAAATAGAGGGTTTATTCTAGGCATTGGTGTTGGGTGAAAGTCCCAACCAATTGGATATGTGGAATTCATATTCTATTTAATGTGGGTGTAATTCCCCACTTATTGAATTTGGGATAGTCCAAGGTTAGGTGAGTCCATCAGTGGATGTAGGAGGGTTTACTCCGAACCACTATACATTGGTCTTGTGGTGTTAGAGCTAATTGCTTGAATGTTTGCCTAATCACATTTGCTAACACACACACTTGATAGTTATTTTTGTTGCTAATTTTGTTAATCAATCAAGGAAATTTTTAAAAGACCAACAAATTATTAGATTGCCCTACTCACCCCCCACTCTAGGGTCGATCTTGTTCTAGCACTATGGGAGTTTCAATTTTCATCTACGTGTTCGCTTCTTTTTCTTTTTTTTTTTTTTTACCATGACACAGGGGTAGCTAGGTGTTGAATCTAATAATAAAAAGAAATAAAGAAAGGAAAAAGAGATGAATGTCAGAGAATAATGATTCTCAGAATTGTATTAAGATGTATTTCCTCTTAGAGGGTACAGGTATATATAAGAGAGAGAGAGCCAATTAAGGTGGCCTAAAAAGGAAAACATTAATTACAAGTTGGCTATATAAATACATTGAACTTGGACACTGTCTGTCCAGAGATGGGTCCCGAGTTAAGTCAGGTCCCACAACACTCCCCTTCAAGCTAGTTCGAAGATATCCAGTAATCCCAACTTGCTAATAATGGAATCAAGTTGAGTTCGAGGAACCGACTTAGTGGAAATGTTGGCAAGTTGATCAGAGGACTTCAGATGAGGAGTGACAAGGCGGCCTTCAGAAATGTGTTGTCGTAGGAAGTGACAATTAACCTCAATGTGCTTGGTCTGCTCATAAAAGACTGGATTGGAGGCGATGTTGATAGCGGCCTGATTGTCACAAAACATAATGAGTGGGTCACGTGGAGCAAAACCCAATTCCTGAAGAAACTGGCGGACCCAAAGAAGCTCAGTTGTAGTATTGGCCATTGTATGATACTCAGCTTCAGCACTGGAGTGAGCAATAACAAATTGTTTCTTACTACGCCATCCGACTAGATGAGAGCCCAAAAAGACGAAATAGCCAGTTGTTGAGCGGCGATCATCAAGAGAGCCGGCCCAATCAGCATCTGAATAGCCACGAAGACAGCATGAAGATGGGTATCCCGTGGTTTGTGCATGAACTGACTAACCACACCAACTACATAGGAGAGATCGGGTCGTGTAATAGTGAGATAAATCAATTTCCCCACCAACTTCTGATAGAATGAAGGACTATCAAGAGGAGTCCTGTCTGCGGCAGAGAGCTTCATATTGACATCTAAGAAGGTCAAGAGCATACTTGCGCTGAGATAAAGAGAGTCCTCTAAAAGAACGAGCGACTTCAATATCCAAAAAATAACACAATGGCCCCAGATCTTTAATAGCAAATGTGCGTTGTAGATATTTTTTGAAGGTAGTTATGGCAACAGCGTCATTAACGATGAGGACAATGTCATCAACATACACCACTAGAATCATGACCACAGAGTGAAGACGGTAGATAAAAATTGAGTGATCCATCTGACATTTAGAGAAACCATAAGGTAACAGTGCATTGTTGAACTTCTCAAACCACGCCCGTGGAGACTGCTTGAGGCCATATAGAGCTTTTTGGAGTTTGCAGACAGACTGAGGCTCCCCCGGATTAACAAACCCTGGTGGTGGAAGCATATAAATTTCATCATGAAGATCACCATGAAGGAAGGCATTCTTCACATCTGACTGATGCAGCAGCCAGTCATAAGTGGTGGCAATGGAAATCAAGATGCGAACAGAAGTAATCTTGGCCACGGGGGAGAAGGTTTCCTGATAATCCACCCCGTAAGTTTGTGTGAATCCTTTGGCAACAAGACGAGCTTTATACTGGGCGATGGAGCCATCCGGATTATGTTTTAAAGCAAAAACCCATTTGCACCCGACTAGAGTTTTACCTTGATGCAGGGGAACCATGTCCCATGTGTGATTCTACTCAAGGGCTGAGTTCCTCTTCCATGGCTGCCTTCCACAAGGGATCACGGAGAGCAGTGTCAAACCGCTTGAGTATCTTAGTACTGTCCAAAGCTGCAAGAAAAGTGTGATAGGCAGGAGAGACAGCATGATAAGACATAAAATGGTCAAGAGGATGCGAGGTACAAGTACGTTTACCTTTGCGGAGGGCAATGGGAAGATCAGAGGCATCTGTAAGGGAAGGATCTGGGCCGGGAACAGATGACGTGGTGGTGTTCTCGCGGAGCGGAGGCCTTAGCTGTCTGCAGTGATATACCAGAGTGGGCTTAGCAGTGCTAGTGGGACGCACGTCAAAGCCAGTAGGACTCAAGTCAGGAGGGAGGAGAGGAAGAACTGGAGAAGGGACAGATGGTGAAGAGAAGTAAGGGACTGTCTCGAAAAGGTAACATCCATAGACACATATGTTTTGCCAGTAATTGGATCAAGACACTTGTAGCCTTTATGGAATGTGGAATATCCCAAAAAAACACCCCTCACAGTACGGGGGGAAAGTTTATCACCAGAAAATTGGTGAACAAAGCAGGCACATCCAAATATATGTAAGGGAAGAAGAGGAATATGTTTATGAAGAGAGAGAAGATCAATGGGTGATTTGTCCTAGCAGAACTCAGGATGGCATGTGATTCATAAGGTAGCATGAGGTTAGATAGCCTCAAGCCAGTACGACTGTGGGACATGCATGGAAAAAAGGAGAGAGCGGGCGACTTCAAGAAGATGTTTGTTTTTGCGTTTAAGCTACACCATTCTGTTGTGGTGTAGATGGACAAGAAAGTTGGGATTCAATACCATGCTCTTGCAGAAATTGAGCAAAACAATGAGACAGATATTCTCCCTCATTATCACTACGCAAAATTTTAATTTTAGAACCAAATTGAGTGGCAACCCAATTATAAAATGTGTGAAAGTGATCAAACACTTCAGACTTATGCTTCATGATATAAATCCAGGTCATGCGAGAATAATCATCAATAAATGACACAAAGTAACGTAAACCAGTGCGAGAAAGTGAGGGTGATTGCCAAACATCAGAATGAATAATAGAAAATAAAGAAGATGCACATTGCGATATCTGGGATTTGGGCGTCCCAGGCAACAATCCAAAAAACCAACAGATCGAAGGGCCCATACTGATCAGATCAGAGATCCAATGGGACAGATGGATAGGCCATCCAAAAACAGAAGGGGTATGGTGGGGTCCCGCCGGGGAAATCTTTTCCGGTCACCGGATTGAAGGCCAAGAACTTAGGGCTGCCGGGAAGGGGGAAAAAAACTGAAGGAGCAGGACACAATAAAATGACCAGATCTGCAAAAAGAAGAAGGACAGGAGGGAGAATTCCGCAACAGAAGTCCAGTGGAGAGTTGGAGAAGAGGCCGGAGGTTGATGATGAACAGTAACTCCGACGAGGAACAGTAAAACTGAATAAAAAACACCTCCTAAAGGGTTCAGAAATTCATTCTGGCTGATACCATGTTGAATCTAGTAATAAAAAGAAATAAAGAAAGAAAAAAGAGATGAATATCAGAGGATAATGATTCTCAGAATTGTATTAAGATGTATTTCCTCTTAGAGGGTACATGTATATATAAGAGAGAGAGAGCCAATTAAGGTGGCTAAAAAAGAAAAACATTAATTACAAGTTGACTACTGTAAATACATAGAACTTGGACACTATCGTAAATACATTGAACTTGGACACTGTCTATCCAGAGATGGGACCCGAGTTAAGTCGGGTCCCACAACACTAGGGTTACAACGAATGACTTGTTTGAGTTGGAATCAAGAAAGTTGACTCAAGCAAGTTTTAGCCCGACTCAACAAGTTGACCTCGAGTCAATTGGAAAACTTGTTCAGCATCAAGTTTATCGTTGATTTACTCAATTTTACAATTCAATCAAGCCAACTTCCCAAGTCGACTGAGTTTTTATTAATTTTTTATACCATGATTAAGCATAAATGCGATACTTCAAACACATACCCAATGTGTTCCCAGTTAGGGGTAGAAATTTCTGACCCGGCCTATAAAACCACCAGACTTGACCCCAAAAAAGAAAAAGAGGTTTGGGTCATGCATTTCTTAAAAAAAATAAATTGCCCCGCCCGACCCGACCCGACTCGAAATAAATCCAAGTAGGGTTGGTAGAGGGGTCCCGAGCCCGAACCCAACTCAAATTGAATTAAAATTAGTCTTTAAATAATTTATTTATTTATTATCTATTAATTTTAGGCCCATGTACCCCACCAAGTTAAAAAATCTTATCCTATTGTATGAACTTTCCATATCCCAATGTGCTCACATGAAATGGAAAGCCTTGTTATCTTTTATCTTCTATTAAAAATGACTTTTATTTAATTTTTCTAAATTTTTAAAATTTTTATATAAATTTGGGTCGAGTCAGTAGTTAAAAAGTCCGGGTTGGGTTAGGTCGGGTCAGACTAAAAAATTGTTATTACCCATCCCCACTGTAGAAAGTAATAAGGAGAATAACTGGAGAAGAATAATTTCTCTTGCATTGAATTGTCTCAAAATCTATGGGAGAATATATGTTTAATAATAACGAGAGCCAACTACAGCGGTAAGAATGAAATGAAATCAAACAATAAGCAATTACAATAAATTGCACAGCTAGCAATATATTTCGAGTCAACTTTCCAAACTGAGAATATTCTAGTCAACTATGTTCAAAAGTGGGTTCCACATGGTCTACTAGGTTTTGTAGTGGGTTCCACAACACTCCCCCTCAAAGATACTGAGTAAGCCCAGCCCAGCTTGCTTAAAACATGATTGAGTTAGGTCAGAGAAACAACCTTGGTAAGCATATCTGCAAGTTGGTCCTTGGATTGTAGATAAGGAGTGAAAATCTGGACTTAAAAAATGTGTTGCCGAAGGAAGTGACAATCGACTTAAATATACTTAGTCCTTCTCATGAAAGATAGGGTTTGAGGCTATGTTGATGGCAACCTGATTGTCACGAAACATTATTAACGAATCAGTAAGCGGCAAGGCCTAACTCGAAGAGAAATTGCCGAAACCACAATAACTCAGAAGCAGTATTGGTCATAGCACGATATTTTGCTCCAGCACTTGACCGAGCAATAACGTTCTGCTTCTTGCTCCGTCAGGAAACTAAATGTGATCCTAAGAAGACACAATAACCAAAAGTAGAACAACGGTCATCAGGAGACCCAGCCCAATCAACATTGGAATAGTCATGAACGAGCAAGTGAGACTATAGTACATAGAACAATCCTTGTCCAAGATGAGCCTTGATATAACAAAGGATATAAAAGACATGATGTAGATGAGTATCACGTGGATCATGCATGAACTGGCTGACCACACCTTTAACATATGATAAATCCAGTCAGGTGATAGTAAACTAAATTAGTTTGCCAACTAATTTCTGATAAAAGAAAGGATCATCAAAGGAGGGTCATATTTGAAATAGATAGCTTTGTGTTGACATCCAATGGAGTATCAATGGGTTTACATCCAGAATACCTAGCATCCTGCAATATATCTAGAGCATACTTTCGTTGAGAGAGAGAGAGAGAGAGGCCTCGAGATGAACAAGCGACCTCGATCCCATGAAATTAATGGAGTTGCCCCAGATTGTTGATGTCAAATGTACGGAATAGATACTCTCTTTGAACACATAAATAACAGTATCATTATTTCCAGTAAGTACAATATCGTCAACATACAGCACAAGAATAATCACAACGGAGTTGACACAATTAAGAAACACTGAGTGATCTGTTTGACATCGAGAAAATCCATATAGTAATAAAGCACCACAGAATTTATCAAACCATGCTCGCGGAGATTGCTTGAGGCCATAGATAGCTTTCTTCAATTTACAGATAAAGTGTGTCTCCCCCTGTTGCACAAACCCGGGAGGTGGAAGCATATAGACTTCTTCCTGTAAATCACCATGTAGAAAGGTATTCTTCACATCCAATTGATGTAGAGGCCAGTTCTCTATGGTGACATGTTAACTTGAGATTTCGTGGAATTAGGGTCAATGTGGGGTCTTGGGAGTGAAATGGAGAGTAAAAACCCATGGAAAGGATGGTGGGATGAGGGATTGAGACCATGCATGGAGGAGACCAAACCAAATCGAATTGGGGGCATGTTAGGGAGCTTGCATGGGGTTTTGGCTCAAGTAGATGAGCTGGGAATCGAACTTAGCTGAGGGTTAGCTGGGTTGTGCAAGGGTTGCGGAGGATATTGGGCTAAACCTTCCCATTGAAAGACCAAATTTTAGGGCTTTTGGCCCTATACTGAAATTAGAGACCTTTCACTTGAATGGATGCTTATAATGTGTTATTGTGTTGTTTGTGTGTGTCCAGCTTCCAATTCGTCAGGTGTGAACGATCGCCGCCTTGCGGAAGACCCAAGGACATCAGTTGAGCACTAGGTGAGGGTTTCTCCACACTTTAGTAGACTCGAGCATTCATTGTGTTAATTGTGGAAATTATAGACTCATGTGTGAAGTGTGATGATGTTGTGATTGTATAATATGTGCTTAAATTATGATGGAAGGGTGTGGGTAGTGTTGAATATTATAATAAAATTAAGAAAATATGTAGAAGAAAAGAAGAAATAGAGGAAAGATCTACTGAGAGAATCCTCTCCCTTTCCTGTATTGTATTCCAATGTATGTTTCAACTTTACATTGTACATGAATAAATAGAGTATGAGGAAGCCAATCATGATGGTAAAAAAGGAAAATAATTAATCTAAATCTAACGACAACGGTGTCGTGCAAAATACATTGAATGTGGACACTTTCTATCCCAAATGGGTCGGGTCTCCCAACACTCCCTCTCAAGCTGGTTCGAAAATATCTAATAATCACAGCTTGCTAACAACAGAATCAAGTTGAGCCCGAGGAACTGACTTGGTGGAAATGTTGGCAAGTTGATCAGAGGGATTTCAGATGTAGAGTGACAAGGCGACCTTTAGTAATATGTTGGCGAAGGAAGTGGCAATCGACCTTCAATGTGCTTGGTTCTCTCATGAAAGACCGGATTGGATGCGATGTTGATGGCCGCTTGATTATCACAGAACATAATAAGGGGATCAATAGGAGCAAAGCCCAATTCTGTAAGAAACTGACAGATCCAAAGTACTTCAGCGGTAGTATTAGCCATGGCACGATACTCAGCTTTAGCACTGGAACAGGCCACAACAGACTGCTTCTTACTGTGCCAGCAGACCAGATGGGAGTCCAAGAAGACGTAATAACCAGTGGTAGAACGTCGGTCATCAGGAGAGCCTGCCCAATCAAGTGTCGGAATAACCTCGAACAGGCAAAAAAGTATGGTGAGCAAAGAAAAATCCCCGTCCTAGATGAGATTTAATGTAGTGGAGGATGCGGAAGACTGCTTGGAGATGAGTATCCCAGGGAGCCTGCATGAATTGGCTAACAACACTAACAGTATATGATAAATCAAGTCGGGTGATGGTGAGGTAAATTAATTTCTCAACCAACTTCTAATAAAACATAGGAGAATCCAGAAGAGTCCCATTAGAGGCAAAGAGCTTGGTGTTGGTATCAAGTGGAGTATCAGCTGGTTTGCAACCAGAGTAACCGGCATCTTGAAGGAGATCAAGGGCATACTTGCGTTGAAATAAAGTGAGGCCCTGAGATGAACGAGCAACTTCAATCCCAAGAAAGTAACGCAATGGTCCCAGATCTTTGATAGCAAACTTGCGGTGAAGATATGCTTTGAAGGTAGAGATGGCAGTCGCATCATTGTCAATGAGAACAATATCATCCACATAAACAACTAAAATCATAACCACAGTAGAACGTCGATAAATAAAGACTGAGTGATCCATCTGGCATCTGGAAAAACCATAAGACAATACAGCACTGCTGAACTTCTCAAACCAAGCCCGAGGAGATTGCTTGAGGCCATACAAAGCTTTCCGGAGACGACAGACAAAATGGGACTCCCCCTGCTTGACAAACCCTTGAGGGGGTAGCATATAAACTTCATCCTATAAATCACCATGGAGGAAGGCATTCTTCACATCTAACTGATGAAGCGGCCAAGCATTGGTGGTGGCAAGAGAGATCAAAATTCGAACAGATGTGATCTTGGTCACTGGTGAAAAGGTATCTTGATAGTCCACCCTATAGGTCTGTGTGAATCCTTTAGTAACTAGACGAGCCTTATAGCGAACAATGGACCCATCGGGATTGTGTTTCAAGGCAAATATCCATTTGCAGCCAACCGGAGTGTTGCCTGGAGGAAGAGGCACCATTTCCCAAATATGATTCTGTTCTAGAGCGTCTAATTCTTTAACCATGGCTGCCTTCCAAGAGGGGTCCCGAAGAGCAGCGCACAGCACGAGGAGAAAGCTTATCGCCAGAGAAATGGTGAACAAAGCATGCACAACAAAAAATATGTAATGGCAAAATGGGAATGTGTTTATGAAATGAGAGTAGTTGAACGGGTGACTGGTTTGATAAAACACTAGAGGGCATGCTGGTTAATGAGATAACAGGCGGTCAAGACTGCCTCAGGCCAGTAAGATTGTGGTACACGCATGGTAAAGAGTAGAAATCGAGCAACCTCCAGTAGGTGTCTGTTTTTACGTTCTGCTAAACCATTCTACTGTAGGGGTAGAGGGACAGGACAATTAGGATTCAATACCATGCAGCGTGCAAAAAGTAAGAAAGTTATGAGACAAATATCCCCCCCCCCACCCCCCCCCCCCCACCCCACACACACACACACACAATTATCACTGCGTAAAGTTTTAATTTTCAAATCAAAATGAGTGACAACCCAATTATAAAATGTGCGAAAATGGTCAAACACGTCAGACTTATTTTTCATACGATAAAGCCAAGTCATTCGTGAAAAATCATCAATAAATGACACAAAATATTGGAAACCAGTGCGAGAAAGAGAAGGTGATTGCCAAACATCAAAATGAATAACAGAGAATAAAGAAGAAGCGTATTTATTCATAGATAAAGGAAAATAAGTTCTAATATGTTTGCCAAATTGGCAAGGTTCACACGCAAAATGCTGAAATGATAAAGAGGGGACAAGCTGTCGTAAAATAGAATCACTAGGAATGTCCAAGTCGGCAATGCCACAGCCACACATCAGACAAGGATGAGGTCAAACAGGCTTCATAAGTAGCAGGAGGATGATCAACTAGATATAAGCCCCCAACTTCACGCCCACCACCAATTACCTGCCTCGTGGTCAGATCCTGAAAAAACACAATGAGAAGGGAAAAAAGTGGCTGAGCAATTAAATTGTTTAGTAAGCGCACTAACATAGAGCAAATTGCTAGACAAATTTGGAGCATGTAACACAGATGGAAGGTGTATGGTGGAAGAAAGAGGAACGGTCCCTTGACCAACAATAGTAGTAGAGGAACCATTAACTAAGCGAACATTACCATATAAAACAGGAGAAAGGGACGAGAAAATAAAGGACATACTAGCCATATGATCGATGACCCAAGAATTAGAGGAGGTATGATTGGCTATTGGCCCAGTATCTGAAGAGGAGGAGACAACATTGGAAACCTCAGGATGTTGAAGCCGATCCATGCATTATAACAGCATGTTGAAGTCTTGAGGAGTCACAGGAGCATCATCATTAACCACATCAGGGGAGTAGGTGGCAGGAGTAGCAACAGAGATATTGGCTTGCTTGGGACGTCCATGTAGTTTGTAGCAAGAATCCACAAAGTGATTTGTCATCTTGCAAAAGGTGCAAAATCAAGACCCCTTCTTTTGGGTACTCTTGCTAGGTGGACCAGGAGCCCCCTGTGCTAAAGAAGGCATGGGAGGATGAGAGGTCACTAATGCAGAGCGTTCAGCAAGCACAAGAGTCATGACAGTGCGGCGCCGATCATCATGGAGTAAGGCAGAATAAACTGCATCCAGGGAAGGAAGAGGGCGGTGTCCCAGCAACTGAGCCCGAATGGGTTCAGACTCCTGGTTGAGACCAGCGAGTAACTCAATAATTCGTCGTCGAGAAAGAAGTTGCTGATAGAGAACAGCATCATCAGGTAACGCAAATTTAACCGCTTCAAGTTGATCCAATTCAAGCTAACATGTCCGCATCTTGGAGTAGTACTGAATCAAAGAGAGCTCCCCCTGGTGAAGATGTGAACCAGTTTGATACAACTCATAAAGGCAGACAAAATTATCATAGTCTGAATACAAAACATTAATGGTGTCCCAGACATCTTTGGTTGTTGGAAGGGTATAGACAGTCCCACGAACATGATCCTCCATAGAATGAAGGAGCCAAGACTGCACCAAAGAATTATTAGTTTTCCATGTACGATAACAGGAGTCCGTTTTTTCTGGTTCAAGGGCAGTACCATCAATATAATAGGACAGCTGCTTAGCAGTTAGGAACATCTGAGCCGAGTGAGACCATTGGAAGTAATTGGTCTCATTCAACAAGACAGTAATGATCTTTCCAATATGCTGAGTGCTATAAGACATCAGATCAGGGACAGAAGATTCCCCAGAGGTCTTCGGTGGTTCCGTAGATGTAGACTTTATCCCAAGAAGAACCCTTTAAGCAAAGGAATCCAAGGGGAAAAAATGCAGAGAGATCTGGGACAGCAAACTGGAAGAAGAGCAGCAGTATAGGCAGATCCAGCGAACCAAAAAAGGCAATAGTGGGGCCCACCAATGATGAATAGAGGATTAGGCTGGTGGGATTCTAGTAGCAGCAATAGGCGACACCATAGAGGGGAGAAGGAAGAACTATTGCAGCAGGAAGTAGCAGATCACAGCAGAAAAAGGCCCAAAAAAAAAAATTCTGCCATTCCCAGTAGTTGTGAGGAAGACCAAGAAAGAGGGGCCCACTGTTGACCGAAACCCTGGGTCCACCCTAGGCGAGTGTAGGTGGGCCACGGGCGACACCAATGGAAGAAACCTGGAGGGTATCCGTGCACAAATCGAGCAGATATAGGCTGAAAAATAAAAAACTGGCGATGCTTTGCCGAGAATGACGAGGGAAAGATGGCAACCAAAAACCAACTTCGGGAAAGTGAAATCTGGAAGTCCACTGTATAGATGAAGGGGTCCGCCAAAAACGGCAAGGAATGATGTGGTCCCACCTGTCAAAGATGCGCCGATGATGAGATTGAAGTCCAAGAATGGACTGCTGCAACAGGAAGCTGACGAAGGCACTTCTGGAAATCTGAGACAGACAAGATCTTAGATCCAAAAACAGAGGGAAGAGATGATCCGCTACAGAGTCCTCAAAAAGCCAGAATCAAAGATGTTACCGAAATCCGGTGAGGAACAACAAAACGGAAGAGGAACAAAGCTCCTTAAAGCGTCCAGAAGATCTTTCTGGCTGATATCATGTTGAATATTATAATAAAACTAAGAAATTATGCAGAAGAAAAGAAGAAATAGAGGAAAGATCTACTGAGAGAATCCTCTCCCTTTTTTGTATTGTATTCCAATGTATATTTGTCACGCCCCGCCTTCCAACACCTAAACAGGCGTGATCTGACTGTATAAATTTAAATCACATGATGCCCTAAACGGGTCTTACATCCAAAATCTGTGGCTAAATTCAAATAAACATAATTACATTCACAAGCCACCAAAATTCCTCAAGTCCACAACCCGCTTAAAGACATAACATCTCATTTAAGCTTCCAAATAACTTAAAGGGATAAATATCACTCACATAAGGATTTCTAAACGCATCACTTACTCACATTCCCATAATAATTAAATTAAAGCGTTCTCAAATTTAATCCATACTTGAATTTATTATCCAAGTTTCCAAAAATAAACGAATAAACAACTTTCTCAAAGTCTCAAATCAAATAAACAACCAATTTATAATCTAAATATTAAATTCTGCAATAAACTAAACGTTTCTAAAAATTCTTCATCAACTCCTTGTCTTCTAAGCTCAGTTGTGATTATCGTTCAGACCCAAGTCCAAGGGATTGCCTTGCAATGTAAGAATGAGCTCCATGCCCAGCGAAGAAAACAATAGCACAAACATAGCATATGATATCCCTACTTCCTCAATGATATTTCAAATAAGCAAGAATAACAATTTATTTCATGCTCATGCCTTTGCAAAAATGTAATACTCAATGCCAAATGCCATATTCCAACCCATTATTACATCTACTGATATTTGGTGGCCTTCCCGACGAATCGAGGATAATACAATATCGCCTTAATGGCCTTCCCACATAAAGTGAGGATAACACAACCTACCACCAAATAACAACCCTCATGACTTGTCACGGATATCACACATCTTCTACCATAATGGTCTTCCCACTTAAAGTGAGGTTAACAACACTACCACCGTCATGGTCTTCGTGACAATCATGGATCGCACCCTCATACCCAATGCTGTGAATATGAGAATGCCATGCTCAATGCTAATAAACATGCTCAATTATCATATTGTGCTAACAGAATCATAAATCTAAGTCTAAACAATTTATAACATCATAGCGAATATCAGTTTGCCATAGCATACATAAAACATAGCAATAGTCTAAGCATCATAATAATTTGAATTACATAAATCAACATTCAAACATGTACAATCAAGATTGAAATTCAATAATATCATACAAATAATCATCAATCTATGAATATAAAATCGTTCGGATCTTTCAATAACATTAATGGTTAGATTCCACAATCCGGGCAGACTGAGTCTCTTCGCGGCCAATAAAATATTTAGCCAAAATCTCCCTTACATTACTATGAGTGAATACCGGATTTCTATCATTATTAATATACACTCAGTCTATTCTAAATCCAACAACTATATTCATAACATGCAACACAACGCAATATTTTCATGAACACAATCAAAATAAAGGATTATATGAATACATGGTATATAGTGAATTGTTTACCTCACCTAGAAGTTTTCGTATTGCGAATGGGAAGTCCACGTAGCTTCCAAGTGATGATTAGCCTTGAAATCCAAGATTTGCTGCGAATAATATTTAAGGGTTCTAAGCTGTAATTAATATTGTGATTAATGAGACTCTTGAGACTTCTACATCAAATATGCGTGAATATAAGTTGTTGCCCCAACTATACTCTACGGGTTACTCTAAGATCAAGGCTGTGAATAGACTTCGGGTTCTTAAACGCTTCAAACTGTTTAAACTAAAATAAGGCAGATGAATAATAAGTTCAAAACTAATAAATAATCTGCTTTCAAAATCAACCTGAATGAAGAAGTGGTTCAAGAAAGAATCAGCTGAGAGGGCAGTAAAATGCCAAGTAAAAAGAGTTGAATGAATAATCAATTGAAATGATTACAAGGAATAGAGATAAAGGAAGAATGAAATCTAATGTCAAGGATTGGTCTCAGATCTGTGGATTTGGGTTTTCAAACAAAAGTAACAACATGCTGTAAATAATAAGAAAAACATATAGGCATATAACTTAGGAACAAATCAGGTTCCAAAAACTTTTCAGAAGAGAACAAAACCCCAGAGTTGTTTTTAAGCACATAAAAATTATGGATGAAAACCAATTTGTATAGTTTGAACACAAGGGAAGCAAGGGAAACTTCACAAGCAGAGTCTGGCTTGGGTTTTAAAGGATAGAAGTATATATATATATATATATATATATATATATATATATATATATATATATATATATATATATATATATATATATATAGTACACGATTTTAGCAAAAGATTTCAAACCATTACCAGTTTACGTAAAAATATAGGAAAGCCTTAACGTAAAAACTGTAACTAAAGATTTAAAATTATAAACCAGAGAATACATATATCTTTACATATGGTTTTGAATAAAACAAATTAATATACTGCAAATATTAAAATAAAAGAGAGTGTAAAACTGATTGAGTATGGGAGAATTCTGAACATTTGTTTAATTCACAGTTTTCCAACTTGCTTACTTAATTTTAAACAAACAAAAGAATACTTTGGGAGGAGAAGGCATGGCCGAAAGGATTTGGGGACATCAACCTATTCGATTTGTTTAACAAATTAAACTCAAGGCACCTAACTGTATTTATTCGGCTGGGTCAAATTTCAATTGGCAGATTAGGACAGATTCTACATAGGTTAGAATCAGTCCCAACTTAAGATGATTTTAGGGGTACTGTTCACGGATAAGGGATTGGAGACAGACCTGAGTCACTCTTTAAATCAAATTAACTGAGATAAATAAATTCAGCAAGGTGGCTGGCAGCAAGGGAACTAAGATCAGTCCCGATTGCTGACAGTTTCCGGCTAGTTGACTGGCTCGATATTTACAAAGGGAGAAGAGGAAGAAGACACCCAAGGGAAAGAAGAACATAGAGGAAATTAGAGGGACATACCTGTTACTTGCTGTAACTGGGAGCAAAGAAGACAGAGGGCCAGTCACACGGTGGTCCTGAGCTCTGCTATTTCGAACCGGATCTTGGTCTTCAAAGAGGTAGGGAGGAACACAAACTCAAGAAAGAGAGAGATACTGATGAAGATCAAAGGTAGGAGGAGAATCCGCCAGCCATCGCATGGATTTGTAGTGAATCGAGTCGGCTTGTTTCTTCGGAGTAGGATTCGGATTCGAGGAGTTAAAGCGGAAGGTACTCCATGGAGAGAGAGGATTCCTTTCCGTTTTGGAGAGGTAAAGAAGGAAAAGGAATCGAAAATTAGGGATTTGGGGTAAGGAAGGAAGGAAAAGAAGGAAGAAGCAATCGCATTAGGGAAGGAAAGTCTTGCCGTTCTTTCCCTTCGAAGGTTTAGGGATTTGGGGAAATAAGGGGAAAATCAACGGAAGGGAGGTGTGGGTCTTAAGGACCCACGCGACTTACCCAACTCGGGTTTTTAGGGTCGGGTTTCCCCTTTTGATTAATTTGTCAATCACTTATTAAATTTAATTAATTAAAGTTGAAATAAAATACTTGCAATTCAAATTCTAACTTAAAATTTAAAAGTCTAAGTTGATAATTTATTTTCCATTCCCTTAATTTAATTCGAAGGGGATAAATTTGTAAATTCTTATTGAGGAGAAAATGTGTGATACCAGGGTCTATTATTCAATCCCTAAATTAAATTGTGTTTTATCCAAATAAATTTATCAATTTAAACTACGATAATTTTCTAAATCAATTTTACCCATCACAACTGACCCGTTACCCCGGGTCGGGTCATTACAATATTTCAACTTTACATTGTACATGAATAAATAGAGTATGAGGAGCCAATCATGATGGCAAAAAAGGAAAATAATTAATCTAAATCTAATGACAACTGTGTTGTGCAAAATACACTGAATGTGGACACTTTTTATCCCAAATGCTTCGGGTCTCACAACAGGTAGTGGCTTAGAAGTGTATCAAAGCCCTCCCCAATGTGATTCCCTTTTTACATGTAGAAAATGTGGATGGGCTAGGAGCGTATGTGCTATGATATGACTCTTATTGTGAACTTGCTGAAATTCATGTCATAAATTACATGGAGAGTGTGGCCATGCATGAAGGCTTAGAGAGAGAAAGGCATTAATGTAACCCAAGAGATTATGATGTGCCAAGTAGGTCATCATTGGTGAACCATGCCAAGAGGACAAGAGATTATGATGTGCCAAGTGGGCCATCATTGGTGAACCATGCCAAGAGGGCAAGAGATTATGATGTGCCAAGTGGGCCATCATTGGTGAACCATGCCAAGAGGGCAAGAGATTATGATGTGCCAAGTGGACCATCATTGGTGAACCACGCAAGAGGGCAAGAGATTATGATGTGCAAAGTGGGCAATCATTGGTGAGATGTGCCAACGAGGGCAAGAGAATATGATGTGCCAAGTGGGCCAAGAAGGAAAAAAAAGAGGGAAAGATGTGCAAATAAATCCTCTTGCCTTGCATCCCATCGCCAGTCTACAAAAAAACCATCTTCCTTGCATCCATCACCAGAAACCATCTTCTCTACAAGCTTTCCTCCTGTCTGCTCTCTCTGCAAGTTCTACTAGCCTTCAAGCCTTCCAGGTATGCTTTTTTATTTTTATTTTCTTTCTGCTCTTCTCTATTTCCATTTTTTTTCCTTCTCCTTCCCTCCTTCCTCTTTTCTTCTTCTTTCTTTCTTCTTCTTCTCTTCTTCGCCGTCGTCCTCTGCATCTTCATCTTCTTCGTGTGATTTTCTTTGGAAGCTTCTTCTCACGAGTTCTTTTCTTAATTTACATTCGCAAATGGCATACATAGCATAGTATGTAATGAAATAACGAAGTTAAGCTTGCAGGTCCTCTGGCGAGGACCTGTAAGATATTTTCTGCCGCTATTTCTTTTCGTCATTTACATTATTCACAAGTTAAGTTTACAGCTCCTCGCAAGAGGACCTATAACATATTTTCATCAACAGTCCTCGAACTGACTTAATGGTTTCACTTTCAGACTTTCATAATAATATAATACTGTAATTGTATACTGTATATATTTCAGTAATACTATATATTTCAGTATTTTGTATTATGTAATATGTATTATATATTGTATTGATTACAATATAAAAACAATTTTCTAATAATAGAAAACAATTTATACATAATATTTATGTACTCATGTCTCTGCATATTTACTTATATATTATGAGGAATTGAATAAAGCATCTTATTATTCTATGTCATTTTATATGTAATTGTAGTATCTTCTCTATGTACATCTTTATTTTCTTTAATGAAAGTTTTGTTTTACTACTCAAAAAAAATATGTAATTGTAATATAAATAATAATTATTAGAATAAATGTTATGAATCTTATGATTCTACAATTTACGATTCACACTACTAGACCGAATCACGATATGAATCGAGTTTGACAACATTGCCTCAAACACATACCCAATGTGTTCCCGAGTAATTTAGTGGAGTATGTAACCACATTATATTTTTCTCTTCTTTTTTTTATATTTTTTGAAATGATTACTATATTAATAGAGAAAAAGTACTAGGGATGCAAATACAAAGAGCATACAAAAAAGAAAAGAAACAACCAAACAACCTAGTACACCCACAAAAGCCCGGAACAGTAAAGACTAAGAAAAGAACACTTTAAAGTATGCACTTGCTATTGCAAGATTGAGCCACTTCAAAAGTATGTGCTCCATATATCTCCCTTTTTTTTGGGAATCTAGGCAATCTCTGTATATATCTTTTTTTTACCCCATTGCCAATCTTCCCATGTGTGTCCATCAGTCTCCAGCTAACATGCTCTCTCTAATATGTATATCTTGTACAAACTCATCACCAAGAACCAAAACTCCTAAAATGTTTTGTTTATCCATGTTTCATGCAGCAGGACATGTTTAATAGTTATTTAGCTAATCCAGTCATAAACATTATGGCCTTATTATTACTCAACCTATAAAGTCTTATTAATTTATAACCCTATCTACACTGTGTATCAAAACATCCAGAATTTTGTTCCAGTAGGATTTTGTACTTTCTTAGACTCTTTGGAGATAACTTGGTCAAGTTAAATGCCTATTGGGTAGTCTTTTGCATGCATAGCTTCTATATGGGATCCAAGAACTCTTCTACATAGCTTCGTATTCTACCATCATTATTGTGGATTTCTTGGGGCAGAGATCAATAGCATCTTCCAGAATGTTAAATGATCCCAAATTTTGGTGGTTGATGAAGTATAAAGTCCCTCCCACATCTACAAAATCATTCTTATTCACAACTTGGGCTCTTTTACCAATTGATCTAGTCTAGAGTTAATCGCAAGATTCAACCCAAGATATAGAGTTCATGCCAAAACCGTTCTCCAAAAGCATTCCGAAGCGACCACAAAAATGGAAGCAATAAGAGAACCGTAAGTGGTAATATGTAGGAAATCTACCTTAGAGTAGCTCTCACATTAAATGAGAGAGAGGTGTCAAGACAGCCATATAATCTCTCAAGTCTCAACAAAAGCCTTCAAACTTCAAGCTTCAACCAAAATTCACAAAAACCAAAACATTTGCCACATGGCTTTCATTATATTCTTCCAATAGAAAGAGACCCTAGGGATAACCTCAACCATCACACCAACATAACAGTGACTAACCTTTCAAATTTTACAAAACTAAGAGTCATTCAAAAACCCTATGGCAAGAACCTGTAGCACAACTGGTAAAGGCTTATTACTACAACCTAGAAGTTTTGGGTTCAAATCTAATGAGCATTTAGATAGGCAGTTGGCCCATGCAAAAATTTGCCAAATCCAATTTAAAGGCCAATCCCAGATTGATGGGATAATGGCTTAGATGAATGATGATAATTCAAAAACCCTATGATTCCCTAGAGGGAAAAAAAAGGGTCAATAACCACTTCATGTGGTATCAAATTTAACAAACTTGGGTTCCTTGGATAAATGGACATAGATGATAAAACATTGAGGAACCTTTCCAACATTGATCGTAATGACAAAAAAGATCCATTCATTTCAGTACTTCACAGATCCTAGCAGACTACTATATAAATAAACGTGGTATGCCTAACGGAAAATCATGTGAATTGCAAATGTGTAGCAAGACAATGTTAGACTGATCAAATCATGTCATTCCTCGATGTACACTACAATAAGTCATAATTAGGATAACTAACTAATAGAATCAAAATTAAATCAGACAAATGAACTTAGATTTTATAGGAAATCTCACCAGAAGCATTCCCAATCTGAGTTGTATTTCCAAATGCAGCAGTCGCAATAATGCAAAGAATCATAAGAATCCAATTGATATCTGGTATGTATATCTGACCAAGGAACTTCTTTGATGTGTGAACAACCTTGACCCGTGGAAAACAGCCTAGTGCAAGTGCCTGCTTGATAATTGAGAAAGTCGCAGATATGGTGGCTTGACTAGCAACAATTGCAGCTGTAGTGGCAATGACAAACATTGGCCAGTACATACTACCTACAAAAAATGTACGATGTCGACAACACTAAAAGAGGAAAGAGGAAACATAGGATACTGAACCCCAGAAGATGTACAGTTTGCTGATGTGGACTCCATGCATTTGAGTTCTGTTGTCTAGTGATCCAGATGGGTCAATAGGATGGAATGAGAAGTGGTGGAAGATGGCCCAAATCTGAAAGCCCTCATTATTAAGGCTAGTCTAGTATTAGTCCATCCATCTATTTACAGCCAGCAATCAAACGATTAGTAACTCAATCTGAAGGTTTTCTAAGAACACTCTATCCAAGGTTGACACTAGACAAAAAGGATGGATCACCATAAACTGAACCCAGGTAACAGAAAGATGCACCTCATTGAACTATACATTTTTTGGAGGCTCAGGATCATACAATTCCTTAATTGAAAATGTTTGCGAAAGAAAGATTTTCAACCTGGAATGGAGCGATAGAAAGCATCCTTCACATGATCCTGATGCTTCATAAGGTAAGCTGCTTGTCCACTATATGCCAAAAGCAAACAAGGGAACACAACCAAAGTGAAAGCTATCTGCATAAAAGTGAGAAGTCAATTCATGAAGTGTAGTCTAATCTCAGAGTAACTGAAGGGAAGTGGCGCGATCAAAGAAAAAAGATCAACGGAAGTGGAAAAGACAAGCCGTACAAAAAGAGACCACAAAACTGTCCCAAAAAAGCACGCCAGAAATTGCATTGCACTGTATACAAAATCAGAAGACTCCGTAAGGCCTTGCCTAGCCAATTCGTTGGCTGGTGAGATAGCCTCACTACGGACCCAGGAGACCGAGTCACCATATGAGAAAATAGAGTGTCGGATTTTGTTCACTTTGTTGAGGAATTTCCACAGGCACATAGACCCCGAAGCACAACTCAGAATCGCTTTAGAGTCCCCTTCCAAGATACCCCCAACAGCTCCTACACCTCCATTTCCAAAACCCAATCCACAGAGCGTGCAATTCCGCTTAAATAGCTGAACAATTCGAGAGGGCCCCCCCAAACAAGAGGCTGATCACACCAAAATGATCTCTAACCACACCACCAAAGACAGTCATTCCGCGATCCTGAACACAACTACCATCAAAATTTAACTTACGAAGCCCCAGCTCAGGGGGAGACCAAGAGACCACCTATTCCTAAGCTTTCTGACATCCACAATGGGCCGAATCCCTACTGATATCTGAGACCTTTACTCCCTGATAGGGCCTAGATCCCTAAATACACTAAGCAGCTCTGAACTTGAAAAGATCAATGACTTAGGTTGCGTAAGACGACTTCCCCTAGAAGACCTTTTTATTTCTCTCTAACCAAATTGACACACAATACTAAGCATCATCACACGCTAGAAATATATTAGGAAGGAGCTTCCCCCGAGAAGAACTAATTCATTCCACAACAATGACCAGGCGGATGGCAACAGAAATGGATGCCCAAAAGTTGAAGAAAATGAGACCATATGGAGTCAGCAAAGGGGCAATGCAAAACCAAGACCCATGGGTGGGAAAATTTGTGCTTGATTCTGAAGGGATATAAAAGCTTTCATTCATACATTGTCAACCAAACACCCAGGGTTTTGGTGGTTTCCAAGCTAAGAGTGGAATTCTATAGGATAGTTTAATTGCATAATTTTCTTTAGTGCGAAGAACTATTTGCAAAATGTTTTATAATCATAATGTTTGTGTACATTGTGTTAGGATTGTAGTATTTATCTCAAATGCTATCCCTACCCTCTCCATATCTTGTTAAAATTTTGGTTATCTTTAAAAAATAAAATAAAAATAAAAGAGAAGAAAAACCAAAAAGGGGAAAAAAAAAAAAAAAAACTAGGATTCCACTCTTCAACCATAGCGCCAAAACATTAAAATTAAATTAAATTTTGGGGCAAATCCAACTGACCTCTAAAAGGATAAGGATGGCATGAAATTACCTGAATAGCCAATACAGGGAAATGGGAAAGGTCTGCAAAGAGTGCCTCTGTTCCTGCAACATGATATAGATATCTTAATGAAAATAGGTCCAAAAACATGATCACACCGAAATGTACCAAGGCTTGAGATTAGCTGACCAGTGATACTAAGCATAATCCCTCCAAGGGAGGTCCATCTATCCCTCCCACCTCGTTTGAAATAGCGGAAAATGTAAACTGGAGAGAAAGCTTTCAAAACTGAACTGTCGTATTTCCATATATTGAGAGCTCCAATAGCTCCAATCAAGAGAAGCCACACAAGGACTATGGGTGCAAAAAGCCATCCAACTTTGTCCGTACCATAGTGTTGTATGCTAAAAAAACCAACTAATATGACTGACGCAACCACCACAACCATTCCTGAAACATTGAGGATGAAGAAGCAATTGGCCTTTTGATCATTTAGCTTCAAAATCACAAGAAATGAAGTAAAGATTGTGTCTGCAGTCTACCGTGCAGTATTTTAAATAAAAAAACAACCCCTTGGGAATATAAAGATAAAAGGGAACATGTACAAGAACAAATAGCTGAAACATAGAAGAAAATCTGAACACATCTATAGAAACGAAAATGCACAATGATTTGCTGTATATCATCTGGTATTCTGTGATTGATATAATAAACGTTTTGTTCGCACTCTCTATTGCCTTTTCATGGCATGGCATGAGTATTTAGCATTGATCACACGTATTGAGATATATTGTGTTGATGGGCCATTGAGGGCCGATTATGTGTATTGAGAGCCATTGAGGGCCGTTCCATATATTGATAGCCAGTGAGGGCTGATGTGCTGATGCGTGGGTTGTGGGACATGCATCATGACATTTGCATAATTGCATTACCATGCATAGATTAATATATGTGCTATATGGTAGAAATGTTTCTATATATGATTATATGGATTTGAGTATGATTTATATGATAGAGATATTCCTATGTGTGATTGTGTGGAATTGAGTATGAAAATGTGGTGATTGTATGTATAACCTAGGTTATGTTATCCGTGCGTATAGGGTAAGGTAGACCATATGATGGGTTGTATGGTTACGACAATTACCTGATTTTTTTGAGCGGTGGATAATTACGTGACTTGAGACATTATGGGTTTTCTGGTTGTACTGAATGGAAGCCAATGTTGTGCCTGTCGGTGGTTGATATCGAGATTGAGATACCTGTATAGAGACACATCAAGAGAGGTCATGGGGGTTAGGTGGAAAGGCCGTAGTATTTAGCCATGTGTGCCATATTGTTTTGTGTGACATCAGATGTGATGTATAGATTCACTAGGCCGAGTGCAATTGAGATAGCACTTAAGTATTGGATCGTGGGGTCGTGAGAGTCTCATGTAGATGATATTTCTGAGTATGAGAGGCTTGATACTCGTGTTAGTGCGATTGGTGAGATGTATGGTATTTCCTGGGTCGTAGTTAGGTGTCTACAGATGGAGAGTGGTTAGGTGTGTGGTGAGTGACTCCAAGAAGATGTTCATGTATTGTGGGATGGGTAGTGTGAGGTATTTCATGTTTTACCATGCAGTGATTTATGATCTTGTCATATTGAGAATCTTATTATTTTCCTACTAAACTGATGATCCATGGGCAAGTGAAGCACTCCCTAACAAGTTTTTCAGGTTATCTACTGAGGAGCGGCTGAGCGTACTCTCAGAGTTGAGTCTTGGAGGGCTTATATCGGATGAATAGTTCTTTATTTATGACATTGAGTCAGCTTGTGTCATCTTTAAGGTTGTAATATGTGAATATTGATGTTTATGTTTAAACCTTGAGGTTAGTGCTTGATTGGAGAGTTGCTTTGGAAAAAAAAACTAGTTCTCCTCACTGGTTTTATTCTGAAGACTAAATATCTCTTTGCTTTTTTATCGATCTACTTTCCAGTGTTGTTAAAATCGTCCAAGTTGCGAGTCAACTCGTACGAGTTGCCTTGACTCGGATGGTCAATAGAGTCAACTCGCTGGTCAACTGGAAAAATGCCATCAATCGTCTGAGTTTTTCTAAAATCGCAGATCGTGTGATTCCAAACTCTTCAATCGCACCATCGTGCAATTTTGAAGAAAAAGGAAGAAAAGGGAAAATGAGCAAAACAGGGGAAAAAAAAAGGGAGGGAAAATCAACAGAATAGGAAGACATGCATGGGAAATCGAAAGTCATCTTTTGATTGCCTGAGAAGATCGAAAGTCTAAAAAGGGCTAATAAATACATGGTCCTCTTACTTGTGTTTCTTTCAAGCAAACAAAGAAAAACCATTCAAAACCCTTCTTCATCCATCGCTTCTCCTTCAAGCCGTGTCTGCAAAAGTCCTTCAAACCGTGGTGTCTGCAGAAGTCGTTCAAGCCTTCAACAGTTCGAGAGCTCGAGTTCGAGGTATGCTTCCCTCTTTTCTTCTTTTCCTCTTCTCCTCTCTGGTTTCGCCTCTGGTTTTTCTCTCCGTCTTCACTTTCCTCTTCTCGGCATTGTCGGTTTCGCATTAGCTCTTTATTTTTTTTTGCAAACTTAGATACTATATTGTATCAGATATTTATTTGATTGGGTGTTAGGTGTCGATGTCCTCGTACGAGGACATAGAAGTGCTTCCGTGTGTCTTTTTTTTTACCATGTGAGGTTTGTAAAAATATTGACTATAAAATATTTTATTGAAAAATATTTATATTTTATTTAAAATTTTAAATAAATAGAACTGATAGTGCTCAAGTATTATTGAATATAGAACTGGTAGTATTTTTGTAATGCATATTATTTCTAAAATAGAGATAATGAAAATTCTATATTAATATTTTTTTGTCTTTTTTTTTTGTGGATGATTATTTACTGTGTATGATAAATGGATGTTTCTTTTTAATTTGTAAAGATTGTTAAAATGGTTCGAGGCAATGGAAATGAGGGACAAGATGAAGCATGGCAATTTTGCAGTAGATTGGAATCAGGCGACCATGTACATGTACAATGCAACTATTGTTAAAAAAAAAAAAAATGAGTGGTGGTATTTATCGAATGAAACACCATCTAGGAAAAACAAAAAAGGACGTAGTGACATGTCCTAAATGTACCAAGTCGGTGACTCAAAACTGCCTTGAATTGATGGGGAACAATTTGGACACAAAAAGAAGAAAAAGGAATGCACAAATGCAGGTTGGGAGACCTGATTATTATTTTGATGATCAAGACCCAAAAGGGAAGGGACCGATGGAAAAATTTATTAATGTAGATGATGATAAGAAACAAGCAACTCTTAATAGAGTTTGGAAAAAAGAAGACAGAATCACAGTTTGCAAAGGTATTGCTCGTTTTTTCTATGCAAATGCACTCCCCTTCAATTTGGTGAAGAGTCCATTTTTCCAACCCATGTGTGAATTAACTGCAAGATATGGAATTGGGTTGAAAACTCCATCATATCATGAGATGAGAAATACTTTACTCAAAAGTGAAATTGAAGATGTGGAGAAAATGTTGGAAAAGCATAGGAAAGAATGGACCAAAAAAGAGTGCACAATAATGATAGATGGTTGGACTGATGGAAAGAATCGGTCCATTACTAATTTTCTTGTAAATAGTCCAATGGGGAGTGTATTTCTGAAAAGTAGTGTTGACACATCTTCGATCTACAAAAATGGAGAGAACTTAGCCGACCTTATAGATTCGGTCATAAAAGAGGTAGGTGTGGAGAATGTGGTGCAAATTGCAACTGATAACATAGCACCATATGTAAAGGCTGGAAAAATCTTGATGGCGAGAAGGAAAAATTTATTTTGGACTCCATGTGCAGCACATTGCCTTGATCTCATGCTTGAAGATATAGGGAAAAGGAAATTGGAGTCATCTACTATTGCTGATGCAAAAGCAATTGCAAAATTCATTTATAACCATGGTGTGTTGCTAAACTTAATAAGAAAATTCACGAACAATCGTGAGTTAGTTAGGCCGACAATAACGAGATTTGCAACATGCTACCTTACATTGAAAAGCACACTGAGATGCAGAGTTGGTCTACGAAAAATGTTTAGTTCAGACGAATGGGATAGAATGCCGCTGTCCAAGATTGAAGAGGGGAAAAAAGTGAATGATCTAATTTTTGATAGTAAGTTTTGGAAACGTGTTCAATTTTGTACGAAGGTTGGAATGCCAATTCTAAATTGCTTCGGTTAGTTGATGGAGAGGACAAGCCAGCAATGGGATACATATATGAGGGCATGGATCAAGCCAAAGAGAAAATTGCAAAGAGATTGAACAAAGATGAAAAGAAATACATGCCACATTGGAAGTTGATAGATGCTTGTTGGAATGATCAACTCCATCATCCATTGCATGCCGCTGCATATTATCTGAATCCTTCTTTCACTACAAAGAATCATTTTATCCCGATGCTGAAATTAAAAGAGGGTTGTATATATGTCTTGATAAGTTGGCTATAGACATAGATGACAGGATTAAAATCGATGAGCAATTGCTTGCATTCAAAACTGAAAGAGGATTCTTTGGGGATAACATGGCCAAACTAACAAGGAAAAGAAAACAGCCAGGTATTTAATATTTACTTATTTAGTATCTAAACTTTCAATTTAATTTTTTAATTTATTATCTCATGTTTTATAGCCATTTGGTGGGAAGATTATAGAGAGGATACTAAAGAATTGCAACGTGTTGTAATAAGGATTTTGAGTTTAACTTGCAACACAACGAGGTGTGAGCGGAATTGGAGTGTGTTTGAACAAGTATGTTTTATTTTTAACTTTAAATAAATTAATGCAATTTCTTAACATATGAATGTTTTATATTTTCTTTTATAGATTCATACGAAGAGGAGAAATAGGCTAGAGGCAAAGAGGATGAATGCCCTTGTATATGTAAAATACAATTTACAACTACAAGTGAGACAGACATTAAGGGATTCAAAGTAAGATTATGATCCTATTTGCTTATCGAATGTAGAATCTGATGATGAATGGATCACGGAAAAGGAAGATCCAGCTCTTCCACAAGACAATTCTTGGTTGGATGCGGACGAGATGTTTAATGAGGAAGACACTAATCTTAGAAAAGAAACGAGTAGACAGTTTAAAATCTAGAAGACCATTATATTATATTTAAAATTTAGAAGGCACAATTTATAAAATATTTGAATTTTGTAATTAATAGGGTTTATTCGAGAAAGCAAAAGAGCGTTGAAGGAGAGGAAGGTGTTGAAGGAGAGGAATGAAGCGTTGAAAAAATTAGCGATGGGGATGTAGCAGATGGAGGAGACACTTTACCTTCATCTTACTTGGATGTTTTAGATGATATTGATGAGAATGATATTCTTTAGAGTTCAGATGTTTTGTAATTTTGGATGATACAATTTTATGAATTATGATGATTTGAATGTAAAAACTTAACTTCTAATACATTTTGATTTAAGTTTGCATTGGTACATTTTGTCGTATACTCGTATCTTTGCATATTTACTTATATATTAGGAGGAATTGAACAAATCATTTATTATTCTATGTCATTTTATATGTAATTGTAGTATAAATAATAATAATAGCAAAAAAAGTCAAAAATGTTAAAACTCTTACTATTCTACGATTTACGATTTACGATTCACGAGTCAGACCCCTAAACCGATTCACGATACGATTCGAGTTTGACAACATTGCTACTTTCAACAGATTTTTGAAGGGATCCATCAAGTTACTATTGTGGCAGTTTGACATTGGTCTTTTATTTACCTATTTGCTTTCTAGTACATTTATTATGGTTTCTGTTTAACAGAACAAATTTTGACTGAAGATTTCGGCTGCTGTGATTCTCATTTGAAAATCAATAAGTCTACAACCATGGATCAGCTCCAATACCTTCTGGATTTCTCATAATGCTTAGTACTTCTGGTTGTGTCATATCTTTTTGAATAATTAAATACTCCTCTTTGTGGTAAGCTGAATTGGACCCACCACCTTGAGAGCAGGTCCACTGTGCTAAAGATACTATCTAAATGCTTCCTAGAATATCTGATAGATGTAGTAATTTTTTAATTCAAGTGTTTGATCACCAAAAATCTAGTTCTTATCATAGATGTTTCATTATCGACCTAATTGAACAAAGAAGTCATTTCTATTAATTTGAGGGATTAAGCACCATGTGATGTCCCTTTCTCAAAACATTTAGGTTGTGCCAAATGAATGCCTGCCCTTCAAAATTGGTGATATGGAGGCATGACAAAAAGGATATACAACTGTCTGACCAAAAAGACGATGAACACCCATAAATATATTATATATAATGCAAATTATGGCATTTAATCAATTTTACGTTGATATCAAGACAAATGGGATTTGCATTAAAAAATTATGCAGGGATCAATGTGAAATGCCTGTCAGCCATGAATGTATCAGTGCCTACAATTTCAAGTTCAGGGAAATACCATCACTTAACTGGGGGTGATCAACCTTAATACCGCCAGCAGCTGAAAGAACTGCCAAAAAAGTGGGGAAATATCAATTCAACAGCTTTGATGGATCCAAAAAGAAATAAACATCTTTAAGGAAACAAATGAAACCTCATAAGATAAATACATGAAGAATAATGTATCGTGAGTCTAATTCATATTCTTAATATAGAACATAAAAGAAAAAACATTAGTGCAGATAATGCAATTTAGACTATTGAATATGCACATGATGAAGCTGAATGAAAAACGATAATGACGGTAATGCAACTATAATGACTAGGTCCATACGGTTTCAAAAGAAAGAAAGAGAAGATATGTATGTATGTATGTATGTATGTATGTATGTATGTATGTGACGTCCCTCGTGAGGGACAAAAAATTATTTTGCCCAAACTTGAGCCCCACTAACACACTTTTCCCCTCTACCCATCTACATCTCATGAATTGGATCCCAACCCAATTGAACTCAGTTTCAGTTAATCTCACCGTTGGATTGGAAATTGTTAAAATGCTCACACTTTAATCATGTTTACAGTATCTACGATAATTTACTAGACTAAGAAATATTTCAAGAAAAAAGCAAGAATATTTTTTTTGAAAGATAATAAACAAAAATACTCACCACTAGACTACAATAACTTCAATGAATAAAGCTTTACTCAGATTTCATATTACAATTTCTACGATGGTAATTATCCAAATAGAGGAAACATGCACAAGAAATAGCAACGAAGTATATGCACAATGCCAAGTAAAATGATACATGACTAGAGCCTATACTCGTACTCATGCCAATGGCAGTCGATTTGTACACACTCGTACCTACCACTGCAACTTTTCTTTAGAGCATATTCCTCTACATGTATTCCAATACATCATTTCATCAAATTTCAATTCAATCTCAATGAAGCATTGATTTCTTTTTCACTTGATAAATCAATGTGTTGGTTTTTCAATGATAATATTTCTCACGTTCACATTTAATATAACATTCTTGGCAATGCAGTAAATATTAGAAGGTAGATGAAGGCACAGAAAAATGGACAGGAAACATGATAGAATCCAGACTAATAAAAGATCACTATAATATTTGAAGAATATTTTGAGTATTTCTTTGTATTTTTCAATATTTTTATTTGAATTGTAACCTTGAGCCTATTTCTAAGTTGATTGCATCATGAAATAATGAGAGGAGTTTCTCTAAAACACAACCTTTGGCTAGGAGGCCAGTTTCTCCTCAAAGTGAAACCAAAGGAGATTGATTTCTCCGAAGCGAAATTCCTATCCCCCATTTTCCTTATTTTTCCCCATTTTTTATTATTTTCCAATTCGGGTTCCAATCAATTTCGTATCAGAGCTTGTTTTAATCCCCACAACAACTCCTCTTCACCTATATCTCCCACAGTGTTCCGATCTCCATTTCCATCTCTTTGCATCCCATTTAAAAATACAAAAGAAAGAAAAAAAGCCTCAGATCTTGCTGTCGTCATCACTGTCACCATCAACACCCATTTTCGTTCCGCTGTCAAACCCAACAGCCAATCTCAACCCTCCATAACAAATCCAGCCCACCTCCGTTTCAGATCCAATGGAAACAGAGAGGGAGCTAGTGAGGGAGAGAGAAGAGAGAGAGACCAAAAGAAGAAGAAGCAGCCCGCTGCTGCCATGCGCAACTACCACTGCTGCCACTCTGCGTCGTTGCCTTCATTGTGCACCACCACCAGTCCTACCGAAACTGCTGCCAATCCCACCGCCAATCGAGTGCTTTAAGCTGTCATCCTCGCCCAAATCCACTAGATCCTCCCTGCTAAATGGGCTACCATTAATCCCAGTTAGAAGAAAAAGAAGGAGATAAGCAAAAGCCGTTGCTGCTACCTTCCGTCACCTGTGCCGCCCATTTCGTTGCCTTTTTCGCCAAATCCTCGCGGCCATTGCCTCCGACTTCCTAAGATTTTCTCTTTCTCATCTTCTAAGGTCAACACCTCATCACATTATTCTCTTTCTTAAAAAAATAATAAATCCATCTTTTTTCTCCCATTTTCTATTTCAAAGTAACCCGTGTTGTAATATTTTGTAGTTTATATTTCTTTCCTTCTTTTTCACCTTGATTAGCTCTTTGAAATCTATATATACATGGGTAATCTTTTTCGTTAGAATAGAATAAAATACATTAGAAGAGAGACATTCCTCTCATCCACTATCTTTTTCTCTTTTCATTAATATTTTCTTTTTCCAATATTATTATTGTACATGGTATCATCCAGAACCGATCTCTTCAGTTTCTAAGGAGTAATCATTATTTTCCATGTTTACTATTCCTCCCGTTGGAGTTACTGTTCATCACCTAAACCCACCGACATTTGATCATTAGATCTGAGAGGTTTTCTATAGTGGATTTCTTACTCCATCTCTTCTCTGTATTTCATTTCTAGCGACAAGGTCCACTACTGCAATCTTTGCTGCTCTTAGTTTCGTTCCTGCAGCGACCCATCACTGCACCTTCTTTGCAGTTGGTTACAATCCGTGCCACCCGTTGTCAGATCAGTGTTCCAACTCGGCAATAGTGTTCGCCCCTTGACCCACTTATCTTCGCCTAAGGTGGACCTAGGGTTTCAGTCCAAGGTGGGGCCCCTTTTTGCTGGTTTTCCATCAACACTTCAGGGACAGCCAACACCCAAGTTTTTGGGCTTTTTCGCTTTGATCTGCGTCCCATGCTATTCAATCAGTGCTACAACTTGGCAGTCATGTTCACCCCTATCCCACCTACCTTTCGCCTACGATTGACCTAGGGTTTCGGTCAAAGGTGGGGCCCACTTTGTTGGTTTTCAAGAACTGCTGCAGAACTTCCTAGAACCCCAGATTTTGGGAATTTTTTTGCAAAATCTGCTTCTTTTTCACTGTGATTTGCATGTCTTCCATCTCTCTGGAGTCACCCATGGCTGTTCTTCGGATTCCATCGAGGAGCTTTACCCACATCACTGGTGGGGCCCACTTCTTGCTGTTGTTCTTCCTAGATCTGTTCCTTTGGTACTCGGTAGTGGCTTGTTTTTGCTTGGATCTCATTCTCCAGCTCTCAGATTGACCTTATTCTTATCTCACTAGTCTTGCCCCACCCTGTCGTCTGCATCTCTTCTGGCTTCCGCTCTCCATCTTGCTTGGTCGGGTCTACTTTTGGGGTGTTCTTCTTGCTTGTCTGCCCACAACACAGTTGATTATATTTTGACCTTCTTGTGCTCCTGAATTGATTTATTGTGCCCCTAACATTATCTTCTCTTCCTGATATTGTGGGCTGCTCTGCGTTTGCTTTTTTGAGATCTCATTGGTGTGATCAATCCTAATGGAATCATACAGTCCTCCTCCTGGAGATGGTATTATTCAAGTATCACGGAAAGAAATTAATTCCTTACAGCAAGACAAGATATATCTTTAGAGCCTTCAATCCTTTGATCATACCCAAACTTCTATTGCTCACTCAGGTACTATCTCATCCAGCAGTCCTTAAATTATTAATTTTGGGGCTACCGATCACATGTCAGGTATGTCCCATCTTTTTTCCTCTCTTAACGGACATATTTAACTTGCTGATGGGACCCTTACCTCCATCAATGGTAAAAGGACTATTCCTCTCTCTTCTACTCTTGATGTGTTTCCATTCTTCATGTTCCCCGCTTGTCTAGTAACCTTTTATCTGTTCAGTTCTCTTACTAAGGCCTTTAATTGTTCTATAACCTTTTTTTCCTTCCCATTGTGTTATTCAGGATTAGGTCAGCAAAAGGACGATTGGAGGTCGTGAAGAAAATGACTTGTACTTCTTTGATCTTCAAATTGGCTCTGAACATGTTGCTTGTTCCACTAGTCATCAGGATACTTGGCTTTGGCATTGTCGGCTTGGTCATCCGTCCAATACAGTGTTAAAGATTTGCAACCTTCCTTGAACATTGATAATTTTGTCTGTGAAAGTTGCAGCATGAAGCAAACTCGGCCCACACTTTTTCCATATTCTAATCAATCCTCTTCCACTTTTCTTTCCTTAATACATTCTGATGTTTGGGCGTCATATATTGTTTCTTCAACGGGCTTTCGTATTTCGTTGCATTCATCGATGATTACTCTCACAAGACTTGGGTTTATTTGATCAAACATAAATTTGAGGTCTTTGCTCACTTTCGTGTTTTTCATAAATGGGTTACTACTCAATTTGATTGTCACCCTAAAATCTTACGAAGTGATAATGGGGGAGAATATATGTCTCGCTCATTTTTGCATTATCTTCAAGAATATGGGAATTGAATCTCAAACTTCTTGCCCCCATACACCTCAACAAAACAGAATTGCTGAAAGGAAAAATTGACATCTTTTTGTGGTAGCCCGATCTTTGTTGTTTGCAATGAATGTCCCTAAGTCATATTGGCCTGAGTCTGTTCTTACTGCTTGTTATTTAATAAACCGTAAGCCCACTAGAGTATTAAATAATAAAGCACCTATTGATATTCTTTCTACCTATCGATCTGTTTCTATTCTTCCGTTGCGTATTTTTGGATGTATATATTTTGTTTATGATTTTTCTGCTGATAACCTATCAAAAAAAAAACTGTGAAATGTGTTTTAATGGGCTACTCTTCCACTCAAAAGGGCTATAAATGTTTTGAACCGACATCTGGAAAAGGATTTATTTCTATGGATGTAACATTTTTTGAAAATACTCCATACTTTCAACCATCCAATCATAGGTCGTCTTCTTCTACTCTTGTTCTTCCTATTCTTACAAATAGAATTGACTCTTCTACTAATACTTCTAGCTCTAAGCCTCCCATCGTTTATCACAGGAAGAAAGACAGGTCTCCTACCCAATCCTCCTTGGATTGTCCAGATCCATCACCTGAGGATTCTGATCTTCCCATCGCTTTGAGGAAAGGTAAAGGTGCATGTACTGAACATCTATTAAATCATTTTGTTTCCTATTATACTGTTTCTCTGACACATCGCAGCTTCCTCTCCAAACTAGATGCCCCTTCCATTCCTAAGAGGATTGAATTGTGCTCTTGGAGATCCTTCCTGGAAGGCTGCTATTGAAGAAGAGCGCTTGAGAAAAATCAAACTTGGGAGATGGTATCTCTACCACAGGAGAAGACTCCGATGCGGTATAAGTGAGTCTTTCCTCTTAAACGCAATTCAGATGGATACATTGCTCGATATAAAGCTCATTTAGTAGGCTAAAGGCTTCACTCATACCTATGGAATTGACTATCAACATACTTTCTCTCCCGTTGCAAAGATCACCTCAATACTGGTGATTATCTCTATTGCTACTACACAGTAGTGGACTCTTCATCAGTTAATAGATCTCAAGAATGCATTTCTCCATAGTGACCTGAAAGAAGAAGTTTAAATGCTACCACTTCTCGGCTTTATTAGACAGGGGGAGCAAGGGAAGGTATGCATAAACACTATAGTCTCAAGCAATCTCCTTGGACCGGCTTGATAAATTTAGCACCACTTTGTTGAATTATGGTTTTGCACGATATCAATCAGATCAATTAATTTTTATGTATCGTCTAATGATGTTATACTTCTAGTGGTTTATGTGGATGACATAGTCTTAACAGGGAGTCATGAGCCCTTTATAAGTTCTTTGAAAGCCTATCTGCAACAGTCTTTTGATATTAAGGATCTTGACTTACTTCATTATTTCTTGGGAATTGAAGTTGCTCGATCATCTAACGAGCTTGTACTCTCCCAACGGAAATATGCTTTAGATTTTCTTCATGATGCTGGATATTCTGGATGCAAGCCTGCAGATGCCTCACTTAATGTTAATTCAAAACTTTCTGCATCCAATGGGACTCTTCTTGTTGATCCTCGGTTTTATCTGCAGTTGGTAAGCAAGCTCATTTATCTTACCATCACTTGACCTGACAAGTGGCCCTCTTTGTGGAGTTGTGGCGGTTAATCCACTATGGCAGCTAGTCCTCTACGGGCCTAAGGGTAACACTGGCGGGGTCCTTCCCATCCAACGTTGGATTGTTGGCCCCATAAGTAACAGTAGAAACGTGGTTAGAGTTGTGTGGAGGCCTTCTTCCCCAGAATAGGAAATTGTGTGTTGATTGTTGGTTTGTCTGATAGTTGTGCCGGGTTTGATGCCCCATGTGATGCATGTTTGATTTGAAATTCTAAGTTTGTTTTGGGGGTTGATTAAGTTGTCTTTGTTGGACACTAAATGGTAAGACCATTGTCCCGATCCAACAACAGAAGCTAGGATAATGTTGAGGATACGCGCACAGATGACGAGCCATCCAACCAAGATAGCGTTGGAAGGGAAGAATTGCAGAGAATAGTCCAGGAAACATTGGATACAAGGCAACAGAACAACCAGGAGCAACAGAATGCGTAGAATCCTGGGTCATCCTTTGAGAACAAATCCATGGTAGCCCTGTGTGAATTCAGGCGACAATCTCCACCCACTTACAAGGGTTGATCCTGACCCTATGGTGGCCGAAGAGTGGTTGGAGGAGATTTTAATGATGTTGGATACCATGGACATCACTAATGATGCGACCTGAGTGCAGTTGGCTGCTTACCAATTGGCTGAAAAAGCCCGACAGTCGTGGAAAGTGATGAACAGTGCCTGTGTTGGCAATGCCACAACTTGGGAATAATTCAAAGAGATGTTCTTGGCACGATATTTCCCAGTAATGATCCGCGAGAAGAAGGTGAACGAGTTCCTAGCCTTGACCCAAGGGAACAGTACGGTGGTCCAAAACTTAGCCAAGTTTAATGAGCTGGCCAGGTTTGCCCCCAATATAGTAGATGGATGACAAGGCCAAAGCTAGATAGTTTGAGCGGGGCCTCAGTTATCACATTGTGGGCCAGATGTCAATACTATGACTACCTGCTTTTACAGAGGTAGTGGACAAGGCACTAGAGGCCGAGGCAACAACTAAGAGAGTAAGTGGGGTGAAGGGCTAGGCTTTTACTGGAAGTGGGCAGAGCCATTTAGACATGAGAGGAAGAAGAAGACGGTCTCGTACCCACCTTGGGGGTCCTCCTCTAGATAGTCCAAACAGTCATCAGGGCCCGGAGGTGAGGTAGATCAGCGACAGTCAGATGTCATGTTGTGATCAGATGGGACACACAGTAAGGACATGTACTCAGCAGTCGACTGAGAAGGCTCGTTACACATGCAAGACAGATAGGGCACTTTGCCAGGACTTGCCCTCAGGTGGGCCCCAGCAGACCCCTAGGGTTGCACCTATGTATGCTCAGCATACCCCACAGACTTCGACGGCTCCTAGCAGTTCAGTGCAGAGGCCCAAGCAAAGCAAGGGCAGAGGCATCCAAAGACAGACTGCACAGGGCCGAGTGTATGCAATCACCCCACAAACAGGTGACACAGTCGAGCCGCCAGTGATGCAAGGTATCCTCCTATTTTATAGTTCATAGGCTCATGTATTATTTGACTCTGGTGCATCGCATTCATTCACTGCATTGCGATTTGCATGTTCGTTGGGATTAGAGAGAGAGTCAGTGAGTACCCCATTGCATGTCAGGTCTCTGCTAGGGCAGATGGCAGTGGTAGACAGAGTATGCCGGTCTTGTGTTTTGACCATAGGCAGTCTACAGTTGATATTTGATCTAGATATGTTTGGATTTGATGTGTATTTGGGCATGGACTGGTTGTCAGCCCATAGAGTGGCCATAGATTGCCACCAAAGAAGAGTATCTGGTCGATCCTTGACAGGAGTTGAATTTGTGGGAAAACTGAGTTCATCCCTTAGTCCAGCTTCAGATAAGATGTGTAGCAATGCAGCCTTGTATGGCATGGTGGCCAGTATGGGTTGGGAGGATATCGAGAATATGCATGTGGAGATGCCTTCGAGTGGTGCGGGAGCTTCCGATGGTATTTCTCAAGAAACTGACAGAGTTTCCCCCGCACTGAAAGATTGAGTTTGTGGATCGGTCTACTTCTCGACACCTTCTATTGCATTGTATCGGACACTAGTAAAATTGGAGGAAATGGAGATTCAGTTGAGAGATCTTTCAGAGGTTGGGTTTATCTGCCCAAGTACTTCACCTTGGGGCGCTCTGGCCTTATTTGTGAAAAATAAAGATAGCTCTTTGAGAATGTGTATTGACTACCGACAATTGAACCGGGTCACAATTAAGAATAAGTATCCCATTACCAAGGATCGAGACCTCTTCGATCAGCTGAGAGGATCTCAATACTTTTCGAAAATAGAGCTCTAATCAGGGTATCATCAGTTGAGGGTCAGAGAGGGTGATATCCAGAAGACTGCATTTCGCACCCGAATCCTGGCGAGGGCCTTTAAGCCTCCCCCGCTTTGCATCAGTCTATCAAAACAATTACTACTATTGACAGATGTAGGCAACCACAAAGAACAACTGAATCTTAAGAACTTTATTAATGTAATTTGAGAACCACCAAAAACTGCATCTTAATATATGAAACCCAATAAAATGAAGAAAGAGAAACCTGATATGGCTGGAGTTAGAATCCCATCCCCTATCATCATGCAAGTGCCGACAAGGACAAGGATAAGAAGTGCATTCTTTCTATATGGACGTTCCTCCAACCATCTCTTAGTTTTGGCAGCAACTGAATTCTCATCAAATGTGTTACGACTGTATGTTGTTAGCTCTTCATCTGTACGGTGTTGGTTGGGAATGGTAATTATTTGAGCATGCCGACAAAGTAATGAATAAAGAGCAAATGTTCCACCTGCAGAAAGAAATAAACTTTGTTACTAGGGAAAAAAAAATTGATGTCACCATCAGAAAAGAAAACTGATGAATTTTAATGGTCTTAATACACCATTTTATTTTTGACATACTCAGAAACCTGAGGAGTAAAGATATCATTCGATCATCACCAATTGAACAAACAAAATAGCTAGACCACAAAAAAGAAGAAAAAGAAGCACAAACTATGCGCTGTTCAGATCCATAAATGCAAGAAAAGTAATTTAAAGAGGGTGCATTACAGAACATTTCATGCTCCTTGGTGTAGGAAACTTCGATCATGTCAGGCTGGTAGAAGTTTTCTTGCCTAGTTTTCTCACACCCAAAATACATGCATAAAAAATTCAGCTAGACAAGTATTCCACACTCTACATTTCTGCATACCCTTACATGAGGCAAGCCACGTTTTCTTCTTTTATCAAGAAAAAGTGATCCACTACAACCTTGCCTCACCAAACAGTGGGGAGCCTGCACTGTGAGGCCCAAACAGATGCAAACCAATCTGCAGGGATGCAAAGGGGCATCAAGGATTGGATAGATATTTCATTGTACATAAAAAACAAACACTTTCTCCTTTTCTAACCGTTTCAAATTGCATCAATTTCATTCGTCACTTAAGAATGTATATGTAATTATGCGAGAACTTGGTTTTAGACAGACGTAGGGATCAAGAAAACACTAGCCTCCTAAGTAGAATTCTCAATGCACACCTATACTTAGTAATGATAATAACACCAACCACAACAATAACAGAAGCAGCAGCAACAACAATAATTAAATAAAAGGAGAAAAAAATTCAGAAATAGTTGCACATCTAGATATTGGCATCTTTTTGCCTGTCTTCCCCATTGAAAAAATTAAAACCATTTCCACAATAGTAAAATACAAGGGCATCATACAGATTGTGGCCCAAACATATGGAACCATTCTACAGTTAGTTTTATGTTGTCCAAGAAGGTATAGATCCACATTTTCTATAGCACAATGGCCCCATGTTTTAAAACACAACACCAATGTCTAATTGAATTTCTACATATAGAGAATTTCAAAAGGAAGAGTGTGACACCCCGAATTTTAGTAATTAATAATGAAGTTGAAATTTTATTAATTAATTGAAATTAATGTAAATTAATCAATTAATTAGATAAAATAAGATGAAGATTAATTTATAAAATTAATCTATAAATTAATCGTCGGATGTTGCGGTCAAAAATTAAATGCAAGATTTAATTAATATGATTCGATCACTTGCCATGCCACGTCAAAAAGAACTCGAATGGAATACCTTAAAGACTCAAGGGCACAAGGGAAGGGGAAAAAGCCAAGATAAGCAGTGAAATAGTAACCGTGAACAGTGTTTTTATCCTTTATGCTCACGGCACTTCAATCTTCCGATTCACTAGGCGCACGGCACCCATCTTCCCCACTTCCTGCGCACGGCATTCTCATATGCCAATATATGCACACGACCCTCTCTTCCCTCTTCTTTCTTCACACGAAGGTAAACAATTCATATTCCAAACCTTCCACTGAGAGCCCCTACGGCATTGCTGCTCTCAAGCGGGATAGGAAAAGCGAGGGAAGAAGAAAAGGGATTACGAACAGCTTCAATAAAGGTTGATGCAATTTTTCTAAATAAATATTTAGATTTAAATAAGAGTTTAAGGGTGATTTAGAATCAACCCTAAACGAAATCGAATCAATGGAATGAAAATAGGGACTAATTCGGGAATTGTCGGGTATCATCCCCAATTCAGGAATCGGGTTCAAATCCATGAAATGGTTTAATAAAATTAAGATAGGTCAATAGTATGATGGATTTAAATTTATGAATGGGACGATGGTGTTGGAGAAGAAGGGTAAAAGGATAAAAATAAATAAATAAAGGGTTGAAATAGAAAGCAGAGAGATAAGAAAGAAGGAAGAGAAGATAATAGAAGCATCGAGACCCATGTCTTTCCAAGACAAAGATTTGCAGACTGTTTTCTGCTTCATTTTTTGCCCATATCACTCTATCAGACAACAAACAATTTCTGATAGGTAAATACCCTTAGAGATATGAAAAGATCTAGGATGGACCTTTGTAATGATGATCTTGCAATGCTTGACTCCTTCAACATCCCCAAGGTATTAAAGGTGTGGGTTTTAAATCTCCTTTTTCTTTTTAGTAAAGTAGAATTCAACCTACCTGTTACAAGCTAGGATAAAGAAAAATCATATTTATGCATCAGACAGGAAATTCACTGTTAGACAAAATAGAGATTCATGATTTTGATTTATTACATTTTATCTTGCATGAAAATCAAGTCATGAAAACTGATCAAACCAAATGATATTTATCAGTGCAACTTATCTATTACAAGTTGCTTAGAACTGCCCTCTTGTGATGCCATTCATGGTCTGAGAGGTTAAATGATGTAGCAGAAATGTTCTTTATCAGTCCATGTACATGTTCTTAGGTTTGGATTGGTTTTCAATATCAATGTACAGAATGCCTTATCCACTTTTACTTGAATTCTGCACTGATATCGAATGCAATCAGCACTGTCCTCAATCTGTTTGACAAAATTCCCCAGAGAACTGTTGTTACAATGAACAACATGGTTTCAGGCTTGTTAGGGAAGAACTGAAACCCAACGATGTCACTGTTGTAATCTTGGTTTCTGGGTGTACAGATCTTAGGAATTTTGGTGCAGTTTTTGTTATATGATTACTATAATCTAGCTGTTTCGGTGATCTGGGTGAAGGTTCCTGGAGACAGACTGTATGTGGGAACCTCATAGTAGCTGTTGACTGCACTCGTCTAGCAGTAGGTGCAGAGTAGGATTGGTTTACTAGTTGCTTACCATCTTATTTAGACAATCCTGCAAAAGATGGACTAATCTGTTTTGGGGAACAGAACCATATTTGTTATGGAGTAAATTCACATAACAAGGATAATATCAAGGAGGGTGGCTGTTTTGTGAAATGGACCAGTCTTGTGGGGGCCTTCTTGGGAGATTTGTTTAGCCTACTGTGTATAAAATGGATTGAGAATGTTGGCATTGGATGATGATAGAAATCCAAAGTTTAGCCAACAAGAATCATATACTTGAGATAAGAACATATAGCATAGTTGACACTTGCTCCTTCTTACAACCAGAAAAGTTCTGGGTTTAAGTGACATTACCCTCCAAACATTTTGATAACTGAGAGCAAAATAAAGTTTATACCTTAGGAGAAATGCATAGGTTGATAGTGAGGAATGATAGGGGAAATTATGAAGTCCAAAAGAACTTAGAATTAAAGAGATATTATTAAATGGAATATTAATGAGATTAATAAAGTATGAGGTTGGAAATCATGAACTCAAATTGATTACATGGTCTGTTTTGATTTATGAATGTAATCAGAGGATTGGAAGGAGATCTAGGAGCTATACGTACCCTGTAATCACTCTTTCACGGAATTCTATTAATCAGGTAGGTTTTCCTACTTTCTTGATGTATCTCATGACTATTATGTATGTGGAGATTATATTTAATTTCAAGGTATATTTTGAATGATTTATCGATGCATGAGCATGAAAGCATGCATCTGGTGGGGATGAGAATAGTTGAGATAATGGTTAGAGGATGTTAAACTCTAACATGAGAAATATGAAATACCATAACTATTCGGTATGGCCGCGTCCATGAACACAGGAATTGGGCAATTAAGATGGGCTCAAAGCTCCTGGGTGAGAGACCCGAAACCTGCGCAAGATAGTATGGGTGATAGTATGCCCCCGGTAACTCCGGTTAAATACTAGGAATTGGGTAGTAGCTCCCATCTGGTGCCCAAGGAAAGTTACGGACATAATGGACAATGATTAGAACTGTTTGAATGGAAAGTATGAAAAAGAGAAATGCATAGGCATGAGAGGGGTTTGCATTGATTCATGCACCATGGCATTTGCATCATGTTGATTTAATGAGTTATCAAAAGTATGTTTATTATGAATTGTTTTATGAGATGAATATGAACTGATTTCAAATGCTTTATATATATATATATATTGATTATGAATTGATTTCGAAATATGGGGTGGGAATGATTTCAACTGAATTATATGATATGAAGAGCTGTATATGTTTTCTCTGATTTTATATATGTCATATTGATACCCCCTTTGATGGAAAATCCTACTGGGCGTTGACTAAACCCACAATATTATTCTCTTTTAGAAATTAAAACAGGAAAGGAGAAAGATGATGAGGCTGGACCAAGCGTCAATCATGCATAGACGAGGATGGCGCAAGAGAGGATTGCGTGGAGAGTTACTTTTAATATTATTAGAGAAATAAACATTTGGGTTATGTTATTCAGGAATTTTGAGTTATTATGTTAAACCTTTATTCGAGAAATGAATATTATCAGGATTATCCTCCTGTTTTGGTAAGGTTGAGAAAGATTGAATGATGAATTTAAATAGATGTACTTTTTTCCGCATTACTGTGAGTTAGTGTGTTGCTAAGTTTATGTGGAGTCTTTCCATGTGCACACACTGGTTGGGCTAGTTAAGGGTCGAATCTTCGGATTCGGACTTGACTCGCATCGTGGCACTCTCCCCTTTCTTCAGGTTGTTAATATAAAAAAAAAAAATACTCTGAAATTTAGGGAGAAAAGGGAGGGGCGCTACAAAGAATGGTATGATGTATATCTCTAGATGCTTTATATTTGAATAATATCATGATCTGACACTCAACTAAACATAACTATGTAAATCATTCAGCATCGACTATACAAAGACAACACGCCAATGGGTTGAACAAAATACAGCTCACAGGATGAACCTGAGACCCAGGACGCACACCTAAGAAGAGTAGGCCTCATGCCTTGAAATTTAGTCTCAGTTATAGCAAAGGCTTCATTCACAAAATCTACTTCAATTAAAGTAAATTATAAAAGCAATAATCATTAAGGGTGAAAAACCTACATAGGTTATATAAGTTTCGAACATGAAACAAGAGCGCTATTTATTGTCCCAACCATTAACCTAAAACCAAGATGCATGATATTATTAAATGCTATGTATATTATTATAACAACAGCAGTATACAAAGATTATACTATAGCTATAAGGGCCCAAAAAATATAAAATAAATCTGAAAGCTAGAAATGGCGAGATGTCCTTGCAACTTTATTTAGTAGAATGCAAATACCTATCAATGTTCAGTGCCCCTCCAGAACGTAGTTCTCTTTTTTTCATTTTTTTTTTTATTTCAAGAATTAACTAAGTGTGCAACACTTAACAAGTGAATCAATTCCCTGATGCTACATGAAGCCTAACTTACTCAGCCCCAGAAAGTCTCATTAAGAAACTTCATGGCTCTGAGAATCCATGTCATACTAAAACTATGTAATCAATATCTCAAGAATGACAATTCAGATTCACTTGCACTTGCCTTGGCCATTGTCGTTGGCCCTTAAGACCACAAACACATACTTGAGGAGTGGGATAAGAGTTAAAGAGTAGATGATTAATGAAAGAGCTCCAATTACATCCTCTTGTTCATGTATTTTCTGAGGAAAAGTGTTGTAGAAGACATATAAAGGAGATGTCCCCAGGTCCCCATAGACAACCCCGAGACTTTGGAACGCAAGGCGCAAAATAAACAATGATGAGAATTTCTGCAGGAACAGAAAAATTATAAGTAGAGAAATGTGCTCCATGTATGACACTATCACAAAATAGATAGTTCAAGGCCCACATCAAAAAGCAACCCATTGTCCTTAACTCATTCCTGCTCAACCATTTTAAAGAGGTAATGCTACTTTGCAAAAGCAGGGCTACAAAATTGCAAATGGCAAACAGAAAAATGTAACTTCTATGATGTTTGGATTTGGAATTTGATAGCACAGTATCTTATATCAGCTATACAGCATAATATCTGCTCATTTTGTTTGGCTTATTCAAACTGTCAAGAAAATTGTGTGTATGGAATCAACATGACATTAAAAAACACCCCATTCAGCAATACGGGGTTCAATAGAAACATTAAATTGTTAAGAGATTTTCTGTTATCATTAAAACATAAATATATTATGATATTATCAAAAATAATATTGCCGAAGGTTTCAGTAGGAAAATGATATTTTATTTGCCACAACCAGAGAATGTTTTGAAAACAACATATCAAAGAACCCACAAACAAATGCTAATATGGTCATTCACCATCACTCCGACTACCATGTGATGCAAAGAAACTCACCCAATTATTCAAATATCAACAAGACTATATTGATCGAAAATTCTTCCTCGGGACTGAAAGATGTTGTCACAGGTATTGAAATGATAAATCGTCTAATAAAGAAAACAATAGATAAAATAAAGAACTAAATCACACCTTCTCCCTGTACATATTCTTAAGCCTTCCAGCCTCCTCATCCATGGGTTGATCAAGCTTCTGATCCAAAACCCACATACTTCCTTTAGTATTCCCTTCGTCAGACGATATTGATGCCATATCAAGACCAAAATTTAAACTATTTTCACCAACTTAACCACGTCCCAAACTAGAAGTCAAACGCCCACACATCAACTCCAGTGCTGCAAACCTGAAGCATTGATAACCCATGAGAAATTATTCAAAACGCCAAAAGATGCACAAATTCAGCTTTTCATTTAAAACACAAAAGATGATCCCTGCAGGATGGGATGAGGATTAGCAGTCAAGATGCAAAACCCACAAAATTCAAGTACCCAATAAGGAGGGAAATATCATAAACCCTTCAAAACATCAAAATTTACATTAAGCTTATAAATTTAAACAACAATGAAGTGCAACCAATCTTTTTCTGTGTGAGAAAGAACATCGTCGCAACCTGTCCAAATGTCCAGAAAAGATTAAATATAAACCTTTCAGTTAATGATTCCCCTAAAATGTACCCTTGGTGGAGGGGAGGGGGAGAGTGGGGGAAACTCCTCCCATGAAAAATAAATAAATAAGATAAAAGTAAAAGTAAAAGTAAGAAATCCCAAAAGAAAGAGTCTATGAAAACCTCTCCAACAGGAAAAAGAAAGAAAATAAATTAAAGAATTTTATTGTAGCAACTTAATTTGGAACTATTTAGAAATTTAAAATAGAAACAGGAACTAAAAAATTCCAGACAACAATACTAACAAATAAAAGAAAACAAATTACATTTCATTAAAGGATATCGGCACATATGCAAGAAGTTACTCCTTAAAAGGAAATTTGAGCACTTTTGACCCACTCAAATTACAAAAGATTCTTATGGCATTATTCTTATACCAAAATTTGAATCATCATACATTTTCAACCTATATAGTCTAAAAGCATGCAACCCATAGTCACTGTAATGCATTTTCAATTAATAGTTTTAGATTTTGATCCTAACAACTTAAACTTATTAATAAACCATTGTTTTAACTAAAGTCATTGGAATAAATTAACATGCCTTAGATACATACTATATCATTTATTTTAAAATTACACCATTATAAAAATTATTTCAATTAATTAAAATAAAATCATAGTTAATTAAATTTAATATAATTTTTCACAGTAAACTACTTGTCAATGTTACTGAGCATTTACTAAAGTATTAAATACCCACATAGATTAGTTCAACTAGGGCTCCAACTGGGCTCGGGCTCTTTAAAACCCAACCCGACTCGAATTGGTATTTATGGAACCCGACCCGTTCTGATCCGAATTCTCAACTTGAACATCTCAATCTGAGCCGACTCGAATTCTAACCCAAATCAACCTGAATTCTAACCCGACCCACATTTTGAACCCATTTTAACCTAAGTTTAGCCGGATCGAGTCGAGTCGAGTTAACTTGTAAAATCTTCAACCCGACTCGACCCGACCCGAATTCCATGTAGGTTTTTGTCTTCTCAACCCTACCCGACCCGCCGACCCGAAATTATTTACCCGACCCACATGATTTCTCGGGTCGAGTCATGCGAGTTAAGTCAAAACTCGAGCCGAGTAGTAGCCCTATGCTTAACTGATTGCCTCCCACCTCAGAAAGCTGGAGGTTGCAGGTTCAAGCCTGCATAGTCTAATCTCAGTGTGTCCCTATAGATAGTGAGCTTGAAGCTTTTACGCCGGTTATCTTGAGGTTTCCTACATAAAATTAAAAAAAAAAAAGGGTATTAAATACTTTTGTCTCATCCTGAAATTATATAAGAAAATGTTTGTGCCACTGGACAGTTGACAAGAAAGAAGTTGGATCTTTTTGAAATTAATAAAAAAAACGGATTCCTTCGTAATACCACTGGAAAAAAGTATTATTCCGTTTGCTGCGGATAGTGATTGGTCAGTTTGGAGCGTCGCACGACATTGAGAAATTGAGTGGAATTTCGCGGCACTTATTTTTTATTATGAATGATTGAATCGGTTTCGTCCGAATCCGACTTCTCTAACAAGCTATTGTACCACTTTATCTAAATAAGTTAATCAGAATCTAACATTTGTCATATTTATAAGTATTGTTTCCTCATAAAATGAAATAAAGTGTAGATGATTAATCAAATACAAAAATTCAGACAGTTTTAACTATTTTAACCATTTGATTTAAAGTATTAATATGAATTAATATTTTAGTTGTTTAAAGAATTTTAACCTAGAGAACCAGTTTACATCCTCAAATAAGGTGGATAAATCCCTCATATTGAGTTGAGATAAAATGTTTGCCTAATTAAGGGTTTCCAATCTTTTGGGTAAACTTTTATGGAAAGTACTTGTAAGTATGTAACATGTTCCATTTCAAAGAACTGTTACAAACTTTTACTCTTGACTCTATAATCAGACTCGACCATGTACAGTATCCGCATAATAGAAAAGTTTCGTGCACAAGATAATTACTATTGAAGATTTTTTTTTTCAAAATTATTATAATGATATGAAGAAACAAAATAAAATAATGACCATTTATTTTATTGGGCATTTGTTTTATTTATGGCTATTTGTTTTATTTATAATTAACATGAAATACATTAAGATAAAGATAAAACACATCTAAATTCTAAGATAAGATAAATTCAAATAACAAGATAATCACATAAATCTAATGTAAATTCTATGCCCACATAGGTGTAGTTCAAATGGTAATCTCTCGCCTCAGAAAGCAAGAGGTATCAAGTTCGAGTCTGCATAACCTTACCTGGTGTGTCCTTAAGGCAGTGGGTATCACCCGTAGGATTTTACGCTGGCTTTCACGTGGTTTCCCACACGTAAATTCAAAAAAAGAAATAAAATAGTTCAAACTAAGTGAATTAGAAAAAAAAAAATAGAACAACAAGGTATATAAATTTGTAAAAGTAAGTACATTTCATAAAATAATTTGAATTCATGAAAAATTTTGACTAATTATTTTAAATGAGTCAAGCAACACTTTCAAAATATTACAGCAAAAATAGTAAAAAATGGAATATAAATGTAGAATTAAAAACACTAACTTTTATAAAAATGAAGGATTACCTCATGGATATTTTCATGTTATTTTTTTATTAAATAAAATCACATTTTAACATGTATCTTCGATTTTAAATTGAAGTGGCTTCTATTTAGGGCAGGGCCGGCTCAAAGGGTAGCAAAAAAGACAGTTGCCTTAGGCCCTCAAGTTGAGAAGGTCCAAAATTTAGGACTCTGTTTTTGGTTTTATTGAATAAAAAGGTATTTTATTCGTGTTTGCATAGGTTATAGATTTAATTGTTAATCTTTAGTAAAACTTGATATACAAATTTAATTAGTAATTTTGCATTTCAATAAACAAGAAAAATAGACTTTAGATAAATTTCTTTTATTATATATAATTAACATTTTAATTAAATATTACTTATAATAATATGTTAAATACCAAAAATGCCCCATTTAGAAATTTCTCCTTAGACCTCAACTTCTGTCATGCTGGCCTTGATTTGGGGACATGATTTATCAATCCAAAAGTTTAAACTGATTTATCAGCCTTTGTTGCTTAAAATTATCTAATTTAATTTTTAAATTTATTGAATATATATAATTATTATATAGATAATAGAAGAAAAGTGATGAAGCATCAAGTTGGGTCATTAGAATTTTGTATTGCTGGCATGGGTGAAAATTTGATCAGGCTGAGATTTCAGCCGAATTTTCATATCGATCAAGATCTCAGGTCAATTCTTTCTCTCTGTTCAATTTTTTTTTTAAATCTCAATCACTCTTTTTAAAAATAAAATAAAAAAATATTTAAAAAAAAATATATATATATAAACATCGGTCAATATCTAAGTTGATATTCATCTAATATGGATTAATATCTATCGAAATATCGATCCGACTCAGAACTGATAATTTTTTTTCTCCAGTCGCTCATTATTGCTGGTGACTCCCAAAGATCGATTTTGTATGTGAATTTTCAATCATATCATACTCCTTTGTCAGTTCTTGTATTAATATGGATATTTTTCCTTTCTCAACAGGTGAAAACCGTTTTCCATCACATTTTTGCTGTAGCAGACGCAAGCAGAAATGACTACTCAACTTTCATTTCGTTGAGGGACTTTTGGTCACGAAGACCAAACCCAAACACAAATATCGTGAAGCTTTTTGAGTCAAAACTTGTGGGTCCCACGTGGGCCCACATCCCAACATCTCCCATTTGGAGATATTAGCTAAAAATATATAAATATCTATTATAGTTCAAAGGGATTGAAGTGAGTACGAAAATTTATGTATATTTTGAAGATTAGTTTATTGTTCTAAAAGACTTGAACAACTTGATTATAATATATATAGGCTCGGCATTTAGACACCTCTGAAATCTGCCAGCAGACACCATATTTCAATTTTTTAGTGGAAATTACGTTTCTGTCATTTCACGTGGAATCGACCGATTGAACAGACAGTTCATTTTCACTTCGATCGATCAATCCCTTCTGTGTAGAATCGTGTGATTGATTCCATAGGATCGTGCAATTGATCCCTCGAACACAAATAGAAGATGCGGTAAACATGAATCAATCGCACGATTCTATAAGTACGATTCCATAGCTGCTTAGAAGTGGACGAACACGACTGCGGGGATGGAGAAGACAACGTCGTGATAGTGGAAGAAGAAGATGACGTTGTAGGAGAAGCTTGTATAAAACTGGATTCCACATGGGTACATTAGGTTCTTCATCGACTGCCATATGGGAATCCCAATAACCATCCCTGCACAAGACGTTCGAGTGAAGCCATCAAAGCTACAAAGTTAAACGTTATTAATTGATAAGAATGTAAGGGAAAAGTTGGGAATAAACAAAAACAAACCATCTCCTTTACAACCGAACACAAAAAACCTCATGAGGAGTATCAACTGAGCCAACTGAGCCATTTCTTACGTCTTTTTCCTCGTCGTCATCCAATCGTTCCCTCTTCAGCTCCTACAACCGATTCCGCATCTTTTTCTCTGAGTCCGACTCTGATTCCAACCCGTGAAACGGATTTGGAAACGCAGAGAAGGAGAGATTGCACAAGTTGGGCATATTCGGGTTTGACTGCTAACGGTGTAAAGGGGGAAAACCAAATCTCGTAGAGGAGGAAGTGGAAGACGCAGAGGAGATTTCAGGAGAAACGGCAGAGGGGTCGATGGGGGGAGAGAAGAGAAATCGAAGATGCCAGCTAGCTTGGAATCGTGCGATTGATTCATGTTTACTGCATCTTCCGTTCGTGTTCGAGAGATCAATCGCACTATCCCATGGAATCAATCGCACGATTCTATGTGGAAGGAATCAATCGATCGAAGTGAAAATAAATTGTCTGTTCAATCGGTCGATTCCACGCAGAAGGGCAGAAATGTAATTTTCACTCAAAATTGAAATGCAGTGTCTGCTAACAGATTTCGAGGGTGTTTAAATGCCAAACCTATATATATATATCAAACATGTCATAAGACTTTGCTCTTACTTTCCCACGAATATGTCCATTATGACCATGGAGAGTTTGCACACGTTTGTGGATTTACAGCTCAAGTTCACTTAGGCATAAAGTTTTTATGCGAATGTGAATTTGTCATTCATAACATTCTCATATTTATAAATTATCATGATGTATTTCACACTATGCAGATATACTACTCATATTCTGTTAATCATGGGGTTTTTCAAACTGTCATGAATTTGATTATTACAATATGGATGAATTGGCCCGTTGACTATATCAAACTTCAAATTATTTATGAAGCGGTTTATTTAGGCAGGTCAATACATCTATATTATCTTTATTGATCTAATTAAGATCTTTAGAATCTCATATTGACATGAAAACTTTTCCAACATATTGCGATGATCATCATTAGTCACTCGTATAGTTGAGAAATTGATTAGTGCACCAATACTTTTAATTATGATGCACTAAAAATGAGTGAAATACTCATTTTATCCAAAAGAATTCAATTTGTCTCCTTTTCATTTTCCCATTTGTTTGGACAAAAAGAGTATTTTACTCATTTTTAGTGCACCAAAGTTAAAAGAGTTGGTGCACCAATCAATTCCTATATAATTGTGTATATGAAATATGCACGCTATGGGTGCATGGCCATAAATTATATTATACAAATAAGCAGCTTCATATACCATCCAAGTGAAAAATTAATGTAATTTTCTTCTTCACTTTGACAAAATTTACAGTAATTATCAATAGAAGTGAATATAAATATTTAATAAATAGTTTAACTTTTATTTAAAGAAAATTTAAAATAATTTAATAAAACCTATGGTTGAGAGTATTAGACTGCAATAACTTGATTTTATATCAATTAATTTCTTATTAATACTAAAAGACGAAACCTAGGAAATGTCAAAAAATAGTTGAGGTGGTCTGATCTTAGTAACTTGTCCCTTTGTTTGGCACAGTGACACTATTGCCTCAACTTAAAGTAAGATTGATAATAATACAAAAAACACTCACCTTTTCAAGTCAAGATGTATTTCACACGGGGGTGAAAAAAATGGCCCGGCTGATAATTCAGTGGAATTATTGGCCGATATGATTCTCTCTCCTATTTTTTGTTTTCTTTTTTTTAAATATTGGTATTATTTTATTATTTTATTTTTTCAAATTAAAAAATATAAAAAACTGAAAAAGAAACTATTTTTTTTTAAAAAAAATTGAAAATGTAAATATCGGCAGATATCGGCCGATATTTTGACCCGGGCCGATTACCATTTTGATTTTTTTTTTTAAATACCGATATTAATCATATCAGCCGATATCGGACCGATATATATCGGCAAGATTTTGGCCATATCGGCCGATATGATTGTTGTACGGCTGATACAATATGTATCGGCCGATATCTCAACCCCTGATTTCACACATGACTTGAAAATTCAAAATTTGAAGGGTAAATTTTTTTATTCAAATTTATAGTATGAAGAAAATTTTACAGTAAGAAGAAATCTTATGGTCAAGCTTTATATATATATATATATTTTGCATAGAAAACACTCATGATTGATTTACATATGACATGCTTTTATAATTCATTGAATGATTTAAATTAGGGACAAATAAGTTGAATAGTATTTTCTTTATATATTTTGAAAGCTTCTCTCTGAATGATTACAATCATCATATGAAGACAACATTTTTGCTCTTCTTTGGGTATTCGATACCTGGACAATTTAAAATAAGTAGTATTTTATATTATTATAATGAATATTTAACTCTATGATACATTATTTGTCTTCCCTACATCAATAGTGTAAAGAGTTGTCAACTACTAAGGTGCTATGGCATTGTTTGGAGTTTGGACAATGGAAAAGAGGTTCTTCTAATCTTTTGTGTTTGGTATATATTATTTTTTTCTTTTCAGATTTAAATTTGATTTTCTAAATGAAAATAAAATAAAATACAGGTGTTCTTCAATCTAAACTCTATTTGAAACATGTCTGAACCTAAGCAAATGAGTTTGAACTAGGGGTGCAAAAATCGATTGGGTCGAGATCTCGGTCGATAATTTTCTCTCTCTTCAAATTTTTTTAGAGAATATCGGTGGTTATTTTTTAAATAATTCTGAAAAATTAAATAAATTGAAAACAACCAACTTTAAAAAAAATAAATTGAAAAAAATCTAAATATCGGCTTGGCCCACGGCCGATGTAATACCCCGACCCTAAATTAGGATTAATTGTGTGATTTTGTGATGTTAAGATGTTTTGTGATCCGTTAATCATAAAGATTATGGAGTGGGCTTCGCGAAAAGTCCAAGTTTGGCCCAATCCGAGCTCGACAACTCATTGATCCGGCTCGTTAAAATTGGAAGGATAAAATTGTAATTACTTGAACTTTATTTATTTAATTAAAAAAATAAAAGGATAAATTTTTGAATAATGTTTTGAATAAACATCATCTAAAACTTTAGATAATGCTTATCCATTTATCCCTTTCATTATAAAAAGGGATAGGCCCTTCCTTCATTTAAACATTTTCTCTGTTATGCAATTTATTTCCTTTCTATCCTGTGTTTTCTTCTGATTTCTACAAGTGACATTTTTGGTAGATTTTAGAGGGAAAGCTGAGACCCTACCAAAAATCTCCCGGAAGGTATCAACTCCAACGACCTTGAGGTAGGGAGTGCAATGTTTTATTTACATTAGTTAATTTAATAAGATGCTGGTTTGGTTGTTTAACTATGCTTTGGTTGCCTTTTTTTGAAAGCATGTTATGATGATGTGAGATTTAATTTATAATTTGTGATGTGAGTTATAATTATATTTGACTTGAATGCACTATGATCCTAGTTATTATTTTGTATAATTTGGATTATATTTTGGTTTAATATGATATGAAGAATTATTGATCTTATATTATGTGATTATTGTGATTGGGATATTGTAATATGGCACGAGCATGGCCAATGGAAATGCTCGTTTTGAATTTTTATGTGAGTTTTATATGCCTCGAAGAACCTTGTTGGACCTGTCGAATTGTTTGAGATCCCATCACATGTGAATTATTGTTATGTTATGCATGCCTTAGTTGTGAAATCTATATGTATGGGTGTTCTCTGCCATGCAAGTATTTGATTGGGCTTATGAAGTTGTGCATGCACATGATGGATTTCCACGTGTAAAAGATAGATAGACTTATGGGTAAAGATCTAAGGATCAGATGGATGTGTGTAAAATCTTCTAAATTCATAATGATTGAGATCTATGGTTGCGATGGTTGTATAGAGAGGTATGATTAAATTAGGGTGGAGCTGGGGATGAGATTGGTACATTCCTCGTGTATATATTTGGGAACTGTAACTTGATAAATACGTGTTATTTAGAGATCTTGAGACTTCTAGACTGATGAATGTGTGTTATTGTGATATTCATTGGCACTATGTGTAATACCCTGCCCCAGTTTAGGCATGTTTTAGCCTGTTAATTCCTATTCAGCCGGTTAATCTTGAGGATTACAGTTAGGGCTTCGAGGAAAGCCCAGTCGTGGCCCAATCCGAGCTCGTGAGCTCAGTGATCCAGCCGTTCTGCTGGAGGGCTATTTTGGTAATTTACCGCTTTTAGTTATGATTTTACAAATTTCATTGATATGTGTATATTATTGATGAATAATATTCTCCTTAATGAGGAATTTGTATTTCTGACTTTAAAATAAATTTATTTTCAGAAAATGGCATTTAAATCCCACCCGTCAAAACCCCGAAAGGGAGTTTTAATTATTTTAAATAATTTCAGAAAATAGATAAATTTTGAAAAGGGTATTTGGTGTTAGACCATTTTAAGATTGGTCTAGTTATTTCATTTCACTTCAAAATAAGATTTACAAATTGGTTATTTTTATATTTGTTTAATTAAGTAATTATGAGTAAAATATGATTTTTATTTAAATCAAGGGTTTTTAGTAAGAGATAATTTCTGAAATTTTTATGGTGACCAAGGTTTTCAAAACCCAACCCATCTGTAAGGTTGGATCAAGCTTTTGAGTTTTTAAATTATTGCTTTTAGTTTTAAAAATCGATTTTTATAAAACTGGGCTTATCTGCAAATTAAATTTTGTCGGAGGGCTGATCTGCAACAGCAGAGAAAATGTGTGCACGCCATACAGGCGTGCACTGGCCACTCAGCTCGATCTCCGGCGGCGATGATGATCCTGTCGTCCCGTCCCATCGCTGCATGCACAGCGGATTTTCCGGCCACTCTTTCCTGCGAATGATGGTTTTTCCGTCTCGTCCCATCGCCGCAGCTGATTTCCGGCATCTCTCCTCGGGGTAAATTCCTATAAATTCAGCCTTCTTTCGATCGTTTGAAACTCCCAGCAGAATTCTGCATTTCTTCTCTTCCCTCTGTCTCTATTAAACCCGGCCGAGACCCCTTGCCGTTGCCTCTGTTTTGCAAACCGTAAGTTTTGAAGGAAAAGATTTCAAAAATCCGAATTTCAGCCCAGGAACCAAAGTGAAGGTATCATTTGCATTCCTCTTTCAATTCTAACCGGTTTAGAATCAAACAAAACCAAATTTGACCCTGTTTTGATAGAGAAAAACCAGTTTTAAAATCTAAGGAAAACCATGGGTTACCTTGTACCCGTGAGGATTTACCATTAAAATCGGATGGCCCAGTGAGCTTCTGAGCTCCAAACCTCTCCCTATGAAAAGAGGACTCCCAGAGGAGTCCATCAGACCAGACGGATGTGAAAACCGAATCCGGAAAGCCCTCCCTTTTCGGAATCGTATTTTACTGTGCATCCGCCGTCACTGTTTGCACCAGCAGACAGTTGGAGAAGACGACTCTCGGAAGGTCCGAGAGCCAATCTTCGGACGGTCCGAACCTTCGGACGGTTCGAGCCATGAGCCTCGGACGTTCCGAGCTTCACCCGAAGCCCAGTTACGCCCGAGGTGAGCCTGACCCTTCGGACGCATCGAGCCAAGCTCGCAAGGACCGAACCCACTCGGAAGGTCCGAAACCCAGACCTTCGGACGTTCCGAGCTCTGCAAACCCATCGAGACTGTTTTCTCTATTTTTTTCGGTTCGGATGGACTTCGGAAGGTCCGAGACTTAGTCTTCAGACGATCTGAAGTTAGGCCCATGTTCCGAGGCCAGTGACTTAGTCTAGTGTGGTTCGGATGATCCGAAGCCACTGTACCCAGTTCCGAGGTGATGTTCTGAGGGACCCATTTTTAAATGATAAAATATTGTTTAATCATTGTTTTTGTGTAATCTTGATGATTATTTAATGTGTTTGATTATTTGTGATGACTTATACCCCCTTGTTAATTAAAATTGTACTAACCCCTTTTCTCTTATTATTTATAGTGTAAATACTATTGTATCCGCTTTCAGTCCAACCCTATTGGTCGGGAACTGAGTGATTCACTTTCAGGACGACACTATAGTCGAGCACTGAGTGTCCTCGAGGCCTACTTAAAATGTCAGCTCTGGTCCTATCAAGAAGACAACCGAGAAGTGACCCGAGGATCTAGACCTTACTCAATAAGTCAATCTGGTCAATGCCTAGAAGACAATATGAGTTTGGACTGAGCCCCTTTTTATTATATTATTATCTTGTGGATGATTTAAAAAGGATAGAAACCAAGTAGGAGACTCATTTCCATGAACCCTAGATATTTTGTGGGAAAATGTATGATTTCCAAATACTACGTATATGTACGTATTTGTTATGTATATTGATTGTGCACTTGTGTGTTGTTTGAACAGAGACCGCGTGACCACACGATCACGGTGAGGGAACTTAACTCTGCAGATTTTGTAAACAGGTGTTATGATGAGATGAGTATTGAGCAATGAGTGGTTTCAGTTTTTGATGAACCCACTCATGTGCCTATAAATGAAGCACTATGGTAAGAGTGCTGTGATGATTATGATATTACGATGTTGATCGTATGTGTATGTAAGACTGCTTCCACGTACCTGGGCTATTGAACCAATATCAGCCATATGAGAGATGGTTTATGTCTACTGGACCATGGGCGGACCATGCTGTCGTCAGTTGCTGACTTGAGGGTGTCAGTATCGGCTAAGTTAGAGCCGGAGATATACTTGCAAGGATGTATTTTGACCGTGTCGGGACTTAATACTGGTCTCAGTGTAGTCGGCAGGCGTTACGGTGGATAATGGCAGTGGTTTAATGATGTTGATACATTACTTGGAATTATGCTTATTGTTATCAAGCATGTGATATTGAACTGTTGCTAACCTGTTTTGTTATTTACTCAATGTGCATTGTTATATTTCCTTCACTGGGCTAGTTAGCTCACACCACTTACCTTTCAGGCGATGAACCCGAGGATGAGGACCCTCTCTTTCAGGGTTAGGGAGTTTAAGCTATGGCAGTGTCTTGGGATTCCCCCGGAGGAGAATGCCCCGATCTTTCCCTGTTGGTTCTTGGAACCGTTGATTTTTATTAAGTACCGGATGCGGTACTTAATTCATGTTAAATTGTTGTAATAGGCTATGTTGCCTTTTGAGACAATGTTTTGAATGATGAATCAATGGTCGATTTTCTTATGCTTTGTATTAATCAATATTGGATTTGATTTGAGCATGCTATGTGTTGATGTTGTTTATGTCTATTTTATGGGGGAAGCATATGGTACATGTTTGAGTCCACATGATGGGCTAATGTGTAACCGCTGGGCCTAACTGTTGATCCGGCCCAGTAAGAATGTTTGTGGTTTAGCTTATCTTTAAAAAAAAAAAATCAGTCGCGTTCCGGGCCCACCCTTCGGGTCGGGGCGTGACAGCTTGGTATGAGAGCGTGGGTTCAACTCTAGGACTGTAATGGGCTACTACCTAGTTAGACTTGCTGTTGCCTTAGTTTTGCTATTGTCTTTTACATCTTCTTGTTTGGTGATACAGATATGTCAGGCAATACAGAGTATTTTCAAGGGACTCCTAGCGACCCCATCGTCATACATTCTTCAGATGACTCCGGTGCGCCAAGTTTTGATGAGGTTGCACCTGGAGAGGAGATGGAAGTAGCATCCCCAGAGTACCATGTGGGTGCTGAGCCTGTGGAGGAAAAGGGAGATATCCCGATTCCTGAGGAGTCAGTGGGGGAGAACGGTTCACCCGAATACGTTCCGGCTACTCCACCCTTGGACGAGTATCCAGATGAGATGTGTGAACTCTGCAATCAAGCAGGGTACAACTTCATCTTTTTCCCCTATCCGCCCAGTGTCATTTGCCCAGTTTGCAGACTCCGCGGACATGGGAGTGCAAGGACAAATTGTCCTTATGTTGGAGGACCAGGGATTATACCCTGTTTAACTTGCGGAGTGTTCGGACACAAGTCTGAGACCTGTCCGGACAACTTCTTTTACTTTGGTGGTGAGGAAGGATCTTTTTCGGGGAATTAAATCAGTGTTTGTTAGGGGGCATCGGGGAGTTTATTTGTAAGGGTTGAGTTTTGTTGTTTTGAAGGGTTTTCATACCCTTCTAACCCTTGTACTTGTATTTGAAATTTTGAATGAATTCTAATGAGATTATTGCAACTTGTGTGTTTTGCTTTAATAAGATCTTAAAAATTGGTTAATGATATTTACAAGTGTAAATAACAGATGTCAGGACCCAACGCAAACCTAGCCAATTTCCGTGGGAGGAGGACTGGTCTTCCACCTCGTAACCTACCTAACGAGGCGATACGAGCGGCGGTTGAAGCATTTCAGCTAATAGGTGAAAACATGCAACGTCCGCCAATCCGAACGCCAGAGGAAAGAGCTACCTCGGCTCTCAAAGAGTTCAAGCGTCTGAACCCGACTAGCTTCTCGGGAACAGAAGACCCCAACGCTGCGAGGAACTGGCTAACTCAGATTAGCCGAATCCTCAACACTCTAGCGATCGCCGCGATTTGCGAGTGACCTTGGCGACTTACCAGCTTGAAGGGAACGCCTACGAATGGTGGGAGGAAAAGAGTTTGGTTCGTAATCACGAGCCGATGACTTGGGAGGAGTTCTCTGCAGCCTTTTTGGCCTGTTACTTTCAGAAGACGGTGAAGAAAGCGAGGAAGAAAGAGTTCTTCAATATCTAGCAAGGTTCAGATACCGTGGCATAGTATGCCATGCGCTACATCGACTTGATGCAGTTTGTACCGTGGATTGCCGCCAATGAGGAGGAGAAGATCCAACACTTCGAGAACGGACTTAGACCCTTCCTACAGCGGCAAGTGGCCGGCTTAGTGTTCAACACTTTGGAGGAGATTATCGAGCGCGCTTCGAAAGTGGAAGCGGTTGACTCCATCAACCGGAGCACTGATAGCTCTCAGAAACCTTCTTCCAACAAGAAGGCGAGGTTCAACCGGCAGAAGAGGCCTTTCTTCAGGAAGAGCTAACTCTGCAGATTTTGTAAACAAGTGTTATGATGAGATGAGTATTGAGCAATGAGTGGTTTCAGTTTTTGATGAACCCACTCATGTGCCTATAAATGAAGCACTATGGTAAGAGTGCTGTGATGATTATGATATTACGATGTTGATCGTATGTGTATGTAAGACTGCTTCCACGTACCTGGGCTATTGAACCAATATCGGCCATATGAGAGATGGTTTATGTCTACTGGACCATGGGCGGACCATGCTGTCGTCAGTTGCTGACTTGAGGGTGTCAGTATCGGCTAAGTTAGAGCCGGAGATATACTTGCAAGGATGTATTTTGACCGTGTCGGGACTTAATACTGGTCTCAGTATAGTCGGCAGGCGTTACGGTGGATAATGGCAGTGGTTTAATGATGTTGATACATTACTTGGAATTATGCTTATTGTTATCAAGCGTGTGATATTGAACTGTTGCTAACCTGTTTTGTTATTTACTTAATGTGCATTGTTATATTTCCTTCACTGGGCTAGTTAGCTCACACCACTCACCTTTCAGGCGATGAACCCGAAGAGGAGGACCCTCTCTTTCAGTCTTAGGGCGTTTAAGCTATGGCAGTGTCTTGGGATTCCCCCAGAAGGGAATGCCCCGATCTTTCCCTGTTGGTTCTTGGAACCGTTGATTTTTATTAAGTACCAGATGCGGTACTTAATTCATGTTAAATTGTTGTAATAGGCTATGTTGCCTTTTGAGACAATGTTTTGAATGATGAATCAATGGTCGATTTTCTTATGCTTTGTATTAATCAATGTTGGATTTGATTTGAGCATGCTATGTCTTGATGTTGTTCATGTCTATTTTATGGGGGAAGCATATGGTACATGTTTGAGTCCACATGATGGGCTAATGTGTAACCGCTGGGCCTAACTGTTGATCCAGCCCAGTAAGAATGCTTGTGGTTTAGCTTATCTTTAAAAAAAAAATCAGTCGCGTTCCGGGCCCACCGTTCGGGTCGGGGCGTGACACTATGGGCCATGTGGGTGATATTGGAATTATGTTAGCCACATGTAGAAGATAGATCTGATTATGGGATGCTAGTTGATGTGTGTTATGAGATGTATTCCACGAGTTGAGCCGTGATGTGAGGGCAAGGTATTTGGGATGTGATAGGCCACACGAGTTATCCACGATGTGGTATTTTATAATTGGCATCGCCGAATATGTTATTGATTATTGTGATTAGTAGATTGTGAGAGAGAGAGAGATCTGACATGTAAGGTTTGACTAAGAGCGTGAACGAGTCTGTCATCGGTAGGAGAGGAGTGAGGCATAGAGACCCAAAATCCCAAGAGGACAAGTGTAGGTGGGCAGGTGATGATGAGTGTTAGATAGACGGACTACACACTGGCGAGCTACTACACTATCTCGAGGTGAGGGGTTCGGTACTCACAAGTCTCACACTGGAGTCAGACGAGTGTGCACATTGCTTATAGTATGGATTGAGAGTATCATTGTACCAGGTGAGATGAGTCTTGGTTGAGTATGATAGTGTGATAAGTTACACTTTTTAGTTGGTTGAGTTAATGACCGAGTGCCTAAGAACTATGATATATCGATGGATATAGATGACATGGGTATGATATTGAGATAGATACGTCTAGATAGGTTGTATTGCAGTCTTGACTGTATATGGTATTGTTGGTTGTACCTTAGGCCTTGTCACTGGTTTCGTGACAGTTGTATGGGTCCATGTGTTGTTGAGAATGGACTTGTGTGATGTATGGTTGCATGTTGGATATATGTGTTGGATGTAGAGTAGTATTGGATATCCTGTCTTTTTATATTGGATATTGTCGTATGTGGGTCTCATATTGTTTTATTGTACCCCTACTGAGCTGATGATCCGTGGGCAAGTGAGGCTCACTCCCTAACAATTTTTCAAGTAATTGCTGAGGAGTGAAGGAGCAAACTCTTGGAGATAGTGGGGTGGTGCTAAGTCGAGGATGACTTCCATTTAATTGACGACTCTTTATCTGTATTTAAATTCTGAGTGGTAATTAATTGATTATGGATTTATTCATGTAACCTTAAATTTGATATTGGAAGCCCATAACCCATTTACATGTCTTATATTAGATTGGTTGAATTGTTTACATTGAAAAAAAATCACGCACCCGTCTCGGGTGGGTCGTGACAACCGATATCGAAATCTTATTTAAAAAAAAATGAAATAAATTGATATCAGCCATATCGGCCAATATCTTTTCAGTTCGGCCGATACATATCATATCGGCCTAGATTTTAAACCCTGGTTTGAACACATACCAGTCGGGATGGACTCAAGCTAAATTATCAATCCCGTTTATATAAACGGTCGAGCTTGCGCTTTTCGCAAAAAGCTCATGAAAACCTATTGGGCTTTTCTAACCTATTAGTAGATGTGCACCTCGATTATCTTCCATTTTCTAAAAATTATTTTGAAATTAATTAGATGATCGACTACTCATATTAAAATTATACATGATGAAATACAAGTTGACCAAATTTTAGTTCAATTTTTAGTTATTTGATCTTAGTTATTAAATTCATTAGACGTCTTAAAAAATTACTAAGACAAGGATGTCTAGTAAATTTGACTACTAAGATAAAGTAGCTAAAAAAAATTTTGAAGATCCAATTTGATTCACTTGTAAATGTCTAGTTTCAATCTCACCCATTGGACTTTTAAGTCTCAAATGGGTGTGCTCGAGCTTTGTATTTTAATTCAAATGGATAGACTTGGACTTCTGTAAATAGTTTCAGGGTGCCATAGAACATAGGTCATCCCGAACTCAAACCACGATCATTTTAGGAAAAACCATGATTTCTCATCTTCTTTGCTTTCTTTTCTTCTCTCACATTTTCCTAGTACATTTTACTTATACATTTTCTCTTCAAATTATCAAATACTTCCTCTGTCCCAATTTAGTTGTCTTATATGGATTTTGAAATTGTCCCAAAATAGTTGTCCCATTTAATTTAATTGGAACAACATAAAGTGTGTTGAAAATAAATGAGATCACATGGAGTGCTAGCTTTATATAAAGAGTTCTTTAAAAAATACAAATGTTTTAAATGAAACTAACTAAAATAAGACGGAGAGGGTAAAACACAAGAAAATTCCTCACTACGAGAATCCTTACTCAATAGAATTCTTTATCTAAAAACCTTTTTCATCATTTAAGCACAGTCTTAAAAAATACAATACCAATGAAAATAAAAATCAAGCATAAACCAACATCTATCCATTTTTAATATAAAAGATAAATTTGTATAAGAGTAATGATCTCATGCACCAGACAGTATAACTGAATTCTACGTAGAGTTTTTAATTTCTTAATTTAAATAAATGATAAATTTATTAATAGTACCATACTTCTGGATAGTATATAATTATTTTAGTTTGTTTAATATATTATACTCCCTCTGTCCCAATTTATTTGTCTAATATGTATTTTAGAACTATCTCAAAATAGTTATCTGATATGCCTTTATTACAAGAGGTATAGGATGTTGGGTGAGAAGTTAAAAAACTTTTTGAGAGCCTTCATTAAAAAATTTAAAATTTCAAAATAGGACAACTAAAATGGGACAGAAGGAGTATTATACTTTGTTGAGGAAAATTTATCAATTTATACTTAACTTTGTGGGTTTATTCAACTGGTTATCTCTTGCTTCAGAAAATGGGAGGTGTCAAGTTCGAATCTGTATGAATTTTACTTTGGTGTGCCTTATAGGATCAGATGTACTATTTGTAAGAGTTTTAATAAGACTCTCTATGAAGTTTTTCACATATAAATTAATTTTTTATTTATTTTTACCAATTCTTCAATTGAAAGGGCGATATCTGTTCTCTGTAGCTTGGGACACCGGCTACAATTCAGAATAGTTAGCTTCACGAAAATTTCACATCACCCATTGTAGACTTCCATCTTCAAATTGAGTTGGGATTCTTTGAGTGCTTTCACACGTTGACTTCTACTGATCTTTGTTTATATTATTAAAATGACAATGATAATTTTGATGACGTCAATGATAATATTAAATAATAATAATAGTTATTATTATATATAATTTTATAGAATTCTGAGCTCAGGAATATAGATTTGCTGAGTCATCCATGATGCACGTGGGTCCCACCTGACTGGAAAAGTTGTGCCCAAACGGGTACAGAGTACATACACCTCACTTTTCAATTTTCAACCTCCCATTCAAGGAAAGCCCACTAAGGCTCGTCCTAGTGGTCACTTAATGAGAATTATTGCAATTTTTGTTTTGCAGAATTTTCATTTAAATTTTTCTCTTTTTACAGTTTTTCTGACCTACGACGCTGCATATTTATTATTTTTAAATTTATATTAAAATAATTTGTTTTATTTACTAAGAAATCCAAAACCCTCACCTCTCTATGAATAGAACAACATTAGGTAAAATTTCAAATGCACATAGCCCCTCAGTCTTACACATAAGCCACGACCATCGAATAACTATAGGATTCGAATCTGGGAACTTTGTTAAAATAAATTTATTGTTCACTGATAATAAAAAATATTACAATTTTTTTCAGAATATGCATTTAGAGTTTTTCTCTCTTTACATTTATTATGACCTATGAAGTTGTATATATATTTTTATTTAAATTTATGCTAAAATATATTTATTGTTCAGTGAATTTAAATTTTTACATACCATTACATAGTTACAATGATTAAAATCAATATCAAAGTATTTTATTGAAGTGATTTTTTCCGCATCTCTTATTTGAACGGATTTTGTTCAAATTTATTTTTATACCTTTTATTTAAATATGAATTTTAAAATAAAAAATATTTTAACCTAAATGTTTACAAATTTTATTAAAAAAATAAATATTTTTAATAAATTCATTATTAAAATTTAAATTAACTAAAAATATAGTTAATTTACAGTAGAACAGTCAAAGATGTATAAAATTTTGAGTTATGATAAAATACATAGATAGAACAAAGTGTGTAATAGTGAAGGAAGGACAAATAGACAAAATTAGAGTCATATATAAGTAGATTAACATTTAAGAATATATTTAGAAAGGAATACCTAATAAAGGATATATTGAGAGAACTTATTTGAGGTGGCTGAGCATGGTAATAGAAAAGCAAAGACAACTCTAGTATATATAATTGAGAGATTACAAGTTGTAAGTATTAAGAAGATGTATGGACAAAATGATATGTGAATGAAAAATATAAAAGAAAAACATGACAGATAGTAAGGTATTTGATTGAATGTCTTCTGATAAAAAAAAATAAAGAAGTCGAATTTGAAAAGCTAAATTCAGATAGATGAGATTTTGACGTTGATGAGGATGATGATGACAACAATACTTCATAGGTGAGTTAAATTCTTAATTTGTTAATATAGCAAATTACAAATTAAATGATGGTGATTTATGGCCCAATATGATCTAATTTGAGACCCTTAGTAAATTTGTATATTTAGTTTTTTTATAAATAGTTTTGATATAATAATTATGATTGTTTATTTTTAATTTGATATTTATCTTTACAATTCCCACCATACAACAAAGATTAGCAACAAAGACTGATTATGTCAAGTTCATGTACGTAGCACTTTCTTACGGATGTGTTCTGACACTTACGAGTTACGACGATGGCTATAGCAACAAGTTTTCAGTAGAACAATCTTTATGATACCACGGCACACTTCTCTGTAGCAACAAGTTTTCAGCAGAACTATCCTTGTGATACCACGGCACACTTTCTCTGACAGTATTCAATGGATAGATGCACTCTACAATAAAAAAAAGGTCTCCCAAGACTATGAGTACTCACAGATTCAAATAGGAGCGACAAGCAGGGATTGACTTGACTTGGCATATGCTTATTGATTCTTAGCATTTTGGAATGGAAAATGGGTAGGTATTATAGAAAAACTAAGTCTAACTTTTGACATGTGACTAAAGTCATTGAAGTTCAATGAAATTGAGAGTGGGTTAGACCAACGGCTAAGAAGCTCTCCTCATAAATGGAGGTTTTGTATTTGATTTACGTTCAATTTCTTTAGGCCATTTTCTATGGGGTTATTCCTAGGGGTTCAAAAATCGGGTCGGCCGATATATAGGCCAATATGTAAATATCGGCCGATATGCGATATAGACGATATTTCGGCCGATAATTTTATCTCTCATACTGATATCGGCATTTTCTCTCTCCTCCGATATCGGAACCGTGAAAAAACCGCAAAAAACAGTGACGAACTGTGAAAAACTGCAAAAAACCGTGAGCACCCGTGAGAACCGTAAACCCTGAACCGCGGAAAACCGCGAAAAACCGTGTAAAAACCGCGAAAAACCATATCGGTGTTTAAAAAAAAAATAAAATAAATTTAAATACCGATATTTATGAATATCGGCCGATATTGTGACCGATATTTCGGACCGAATATCGGCCATATAGGCCGATATTCGGTATGTACGGCCGATACTTATCGTATCGGTCGATATTACTCGGTTTAAAAAGACCGACATATATCGGCCGATACGATATGTATCGGCCGATATTTGAACCTTAGGTTATTCCTCATCGACTTTTTGGTATGTGGATCGAGTTGAGTTGAACCAGGCTAGAATAGTTGAGCTGGGCCTTAGTGGGCTTGGGTCTTAATGGGCTTGGGCTAAGTCTAATGTGTGGGCGTGAACTTATTTGTGAGGCCCAAATACGTGGTCCTTTACCATCCTATCTATTATCTTTTTTACTTTTGCAAAGCCTTTCATCTTCTTCACTCTTACTTACTGTAGGACTTAAAATCATTTTCTACCGATTGGCTATATTTAAATGGTACTTTAGGAAGGGTGTTTGACACAAAATTTCTACAACCATATTATGTATCCAAGTCAAACAAGAATAAGAGCATTTTGAAATATTTTGGAAATAAAAAATTTCCCATAATTTATCTTTAACATGTTTTGTTGAACATCTTTCTAAGATGAAATTGTTGGGATGAAAATGTATTTTCAACCACATATAAATAATAATATCAGAAAACAAAGAAAGAGAAATCAACAAAGAGAAGCAAACCATAATACAAAAATTTACGTGGTTCTCTTTCAGTACGTCCACGGGATTCAAACCGATCCACTATGCTTAAAACCAAAACAAAGAATAGGCGGCTCTTGTTAGAGATGTTATACTCTCTCTCTCTCATACACATACAAAATAGTATTATATAATACCCTAATTAGGATTTACATATGGCACCATGTGAAATTACAAAATTGTGCTCCAACAAAAAAAATTGGCTCAAGGCGCTGCCCCCTTTCGACCCCCCATAAGCTTAACACGTAGTTCGACCTACGATTGGATCATTAGTACATTTCTGATTATCACACTGCATAGAACCTAACACAAACCATACACAAGTATGATAAAACACATGGGTAAAACTCACCCTAAAAGCTGATTTATAAGGAGAGGGTGCGTATGCATTTATAAACCTAAGATCCCAAAGCCCAAAGGTGATATGAGACATGTTAACACTCTCCCTCAGCACTAGGGCTGGAAACACTCGACTCTCCCCTTCCATGCAAAGTTAGAGATACAACCCTACCCATCCCTATGGTACATTGCTCTGATACCATGATAAAACATATGGGTATAACTCATTCCTAAAAAACTGCTTATAAAGAGAGAATACTCATGCATTTATAATTCTAAGATCCCAAAGCACAGACGATATGAGACATTCTAACAAAGTGAATCAGATGTGCTGTGTTGCAGTAGATAAATGTAAAATTGGAAATGTTTTTGAGAAACTACATGAAATAGAAGTCTTTTTTATATAGTTGTGTCCTTATAATGTTTATTGGAATCATTTATATCTAATTTAAAAATTAAAATTTTAATTCTACTTCTCACATAGCTCATGAGGTAAGACTTTTAAATAGAATTGACAAATTGTTTATAGAAATCAATTACTTATGTAACAACCACATGACAGTGAAAGGGCCTACAATGGTTTTTATAAAATTAGTGTAATGCACTTGCTCTACATGTGGGGCCTACTCAAAATTTTAATTTGAACTCGGTGCTATTGGATGGAAACCCACGAATCAAAGTTTCAAGTACGTCACATGAAAACTAGTTTTAGGAGAAAATTATTATATACAATTGTTATATGAGTCTCACATCACCAATTAGCAAAGTCGATCTTTAGCATCTGACTCTTTCAAAATGTGAACTTCATGCATTTTTTTTCTTTTTCAAATAAAATAACAAACAATTTATATAGATCTCATTTTTCTTGAAAAAAATGTAAGTTGTAAAAATTGTAGCAATATCAAATTGAAGCACTATCGTTGATCAAATCTTGATTTTTTCACTTAAATATAAAAATATTTTAGATTGGAATAAAAAAAAAAAGGAATATAAAGATACATGAAAAGAATAATAGTAGAAATGGTAGAAAAATATAAGGCAAAGTAAAAAACAAGATGAAAGAGCTCAAGTGAAAAAAAGTAATCTTTAGTTAAAGAAATGTAACTATGCTATCTAACTGATCATTTTTTTGAGTTTATATTAGTCTTATGAAAAACCAACTGCATATATTGAAAATAGATTTGATGAGCTGCAATTAGACTGGATTTAAATCATAAATTTAGGTTTTAATCACTTGATCTTAATAGTCAAAATCACTATCCATCTTTAAAAATTAAAGAATACTTGGTGATTTTAAAGATTAAGAGTAAATGACCAAAAATAGGCTTTTATATTGAAGGTTCATCCACTTTGATATTATCAAATCTACTTTCAATCTGCATATTTAAATTTTATATTATATTTACAAAAATTAAATATAAAAGTAATGCAGTGGTGGTAGCACCGTTTCACGACTTGTCGCGTAATCAGGTGATGAAAGCTCTCGAACTGGAAGGCATATCAGTCATAAACTGCTGCCAGATTGGTGAGATGCGGTTCTTGGCATCCCTTCCTGGGAACCAGGAAATGAGAAAGACCTTGAACATTGTTTCAGCCCATTTCAGGATCCTTGGATAGTGGCGTTCGAAGATGTTTTGCCATTCGAGGTATGCTTGGATCAGATGTTTTGGCTTTCCTCTCGAAGGTTGGACGGAGAAGATTATTACGTCTTTCGGGCAAAAGATCGGTAAGCTGGTTGAGATTCATTCTCGTAATCTTCACAAGGTCGACTGCACATTACTACATTTGCTGCTAGAAGTTGGTATCCACGAGAGTTTGCCTCAGCTGGTTACGGTGTGCATCAATGGAAAGCCATTTCCGATCAGGATTATAGAGGTGGTTTCCCCGTTGGACTGGTTAAGTTCTTCATCGGAAAGGGAAGGCTCACCGGCGGTTGTGGCATCCTGCCCACACAGAGCTTCTTCAATGTCATTTCCTCACGCTGGCCTTGAACCGAGGGAGATGATGGAGGCGTGTGATGAGTCGGTTGACGTGTCTAGAGTGGGATTTCAAAAATCTCAAGTGGAGGCTCCTCTGCATGCGCCGAATAAGGAGAGACAGATTGAGTGTGTTGCTCCATCTGTCGAGGGCTTTCAAAGTAGGTGTGAGTCCAGTCTTCATTTATTGAAGACAGAGAAAAAGGTGGCTAAAACAGCAGGCTTGGGTCAGGCTTATATTATCTGGTCCCGACCCGAGAGGCTTCTAACTCATCTACCTCACCCGATGGGTTCGGGCCTGCCTGTATGGCTTGACAGACATTACTCGGGTAAGTTCTCTGGAGGCAGGGACACTTCATTCCCCTCCCATGTGGACTGGGGTATGCAAGCTTCTCCCAAATTTTTTCCAATCCCTTAAGTTAGCGTATCTGGTTCTGATGGCGGGAGGACGGGTTTCATAGCTCTGATTGTCGATGGAGGACCGGGTTTTCCAATTCATCAGACTATTGATTCAGTCTTACGGAAGTGTTTCAGCTCCGAAGCTGCAGCTCCTACTCCCGGTTGGGTTTCTCCTTCTAAGAGGCCGATGAGGGTGGAAGACCTGATTGTCGATCGGCAAGAACAGGTAGCAACAACCTTTGATTCCACCGTTCCTATCTTCAGTCGGGTTTTCAACTCGTCAGGATCTCCATCCAAGATTGATCTTTCGGGCAAGCTTCACCGGGACTCTTTGGTGCCAAGGTCAGGCTCTGATTACGTGTCTAAATCCTTATTTCTTTTCAGTAGCAATATAGATGGATATCCAAATTATAAAAAAAAAATAGGAGTTTGCTGAAGGAAGGGGAATAGAAATTGATTGTCTAAGAAGAAAGGGTTATTTAGAGCAAGTTGGAAAAGAAATTCTCAAGATGGGCCAAGATTTGGGGATTAATTTTTTTGATGAAAACTTGGCCTTAAAAAATCTGGCCAGAATAGAAGCTTCAGACAGTTCGGTTTCCCACTCTATGAAAAATCCAATTCGAAGAAGACAGGCTCTCTCTTGTCAGGGCTCTCATCCAAGATTCTCTGTGTTTTGCAAAAGAAAGCTTCGGCATACAAATAAAAAATCCAGAAGTGCCGGAGTTTCACAATGAAGGTTCTGATTTGGAATATTAGGGGTCTTTGACTCCTAGAAAAAAAAGGGGCTATCCGTAGATTTATCCGTAAAAATAAAATTGATATTCTTCTTCTCCAAGAAACAAAAAAAGAGGAAATATCATTGCAGTTGATAAGAGAGCTTTGGGGAGCCCGTGACAGTGGCTCTTTTTACAAACCGGCAGTAGGTCGGTCGGGTGGCCTACTCAGCCTTTGGAATCCTGCTGTTCTAAATGTATCAGTGAAGAGGATGGATTCTAGATCAATCTCAATAAAAGGAGAGTTGATTGAGGAAGGAGTGGAAATTTGCATCACAAATGTGTATGGGCTAAATTTGGATGGGGAAAGGGCTAATTTTTGGAGTGAGTTGGAAGACATCAAAGCTTGGGCCTCTTCAAGGTGGTGTGTAGGAGTGATTTCAATGCTATTTGGTATCCATCAGAAAAGAAGGGTGGCAGGGACTTTACTAGAACAATGGAGCAATTTTCTACTTGCATCGACAACTGTGACCTCATTGATTTACCGCTGAATGGTGGGAGATTTATGTGGTCCAACGGACAGTCCAGGGCAGCTATGAGTAGAATTGATAGATTTCTTGTCTTGGAAGATTGGGATGCCTTTTTTCGCAGGGCTAGCCAGGTGAAGCTCCTCTGCCCAATCTCAGATCATTGGCCAATTATTTTGGATTCGGAGGAGGTCGACTGGGGCCCAAAACCCTTTCGATTTAATAACGCTTGGTTAAAGGATCCTTTTTTTATCAAGCTGGTGAAATCTTGGTGGGACAGTCTTGACATTCACGGATGGGCGGGTTTTGTGTTAGCACAAAAGCTTAAGCGGTTGAAATCAAAAATCAAGGAGTGGGTCGTCTCAAGCGGGGGCACTGTGCAAGAAAAAAAGGAAGCAGCGGCCGGTAAGTTGGAATTCTGGGCTAATATACAGGAGGATCGTGACCTAGAGGAGAGCGAATTAGCCTTCAAGAAAGAGGCGAAGTTGTCTTTGTGGGATTATCTTAGATTGGAGGAGGTGGAATGGAGACTAAAATCAAGGGTTCTTTGGCTTAAGGAGGGGGATAAGAATACCAAATTCTTCCATGCTTGTGCCTCCAGTCGCAGAGTTAATAATGGCATCAGATCAATGTCAGTGGATGGTACTCGTCATTTCGATAAGGTGGGCATTAGGGGAGCGGTAGAGCTGTTCTTTTCGGCCATTTTTTAGGCGCCTTCTGGGGCCTTACCTTCCTTTCTCCCTTCTCGCTTCGGGCCTCCTCCACAGTTGGGGTCTGTCGCCTCGGGTTTGTCCTTTCCTTTCTTTTCTTCTACTATGAGTGATATGTCTGTTTGGAGACCCGGTGCTTTGTTTGCTTCTTCTTTTCCACAGGTACCAGACTGTTGGACTGGTAGACGTACTCCATTTTCTTCAGTTCTATTGGCGTGCTTCTCTTCGGTAGCTTTCTGCTCTTGGAGGAACCTCCCTTGGGTGACTCCCCGTACTTTGTATGGTGGTGCCGAGCTCCTTACTCTTACGGCAACCTTTCCAGTATCTAGGAGTTTCGGGCTTGAGTCGGAGGGGGTGGGCTCTTGGATCTTTGATATCGGCACCATACGGGGCTTTTCAGAGTCGTCTCAAAGCTGGTCGATGGCTGCTGGGATTTTTTGCAACAGAGCTTATCCTTTGTGGGCTTATCGTCTGTATTGCGGATTGCTTATTCTGAGGCCCGGTACTATCCTTCCTTCTTTTTCCTTATTTCTCTTCTGTTGGTGAGCAATCTATGGGGATGTTCTCTTCACCTAGGTCTTTGGTTGGGGTGTTATCTTCCCTTTATTTAAATTCTTCCCCCTTTTCACTTTCTAGGCACATTAGCTCTCCTTTTTCCTTGTTAAGTTCCGCCTCCAAAATAAATTCTAGTTGCTGTAGACCTACCTTGGATGGGCTTTGGTTTCCTTCGATTAGCATGGTGATGGCCGACTAGTTAGAGAGGGAGTTTACTTCAGAGGAAATTGTGGCAGCCTTGGACAGTTTAGATGGAGACAAGGCTCCTGGCCCCGATGGTTTTAATTTTGCCTTTTTTAAGGCTTGTTGGGAATCAGTAGGTCCGCTGATCGTTAGGTTCTTTAAGGATTTTTTTTCAGATGGGATAATATATAAGGATTTGAAGAATTCCTTTATCTCGTTAATTCCAAAACGGGAGGGACCATCTGAACTATCCCACTACCGTCCGATTAGTCTCGTGGGGAGTATTTACAAACTACTAGCAAAGGTGCTAGCGGAGAGGCTAAAAAAGGCTCTGCCCCAGGTCATTGATGAATCACAAGGAGCCTTTATTGAGAATAGACAAATTTTGGACGGTATTTTGGTTGCTAATGAATTGGTGCACTTGAGGAAAACAGAGAGGAAACCAGGATTACTGTTCAAAATAGACATGGAAAAGGCTTACGATTGCGTTGACTGGAGTTTTGTGAGGTATCTATTTGAGAGAATGGGTTTTGGTAGGAGATGGCAGAAGTGGATGAAGGCATGTGTGGAGGGGTCCAGGTATTCAATTCTGGTTAATGGTTCTCCCACTTCACCAATTGATGCAACTAGGGGCTTGAGACAGGGGGACCCACTATCTCCTTTTATCTTCACGATGGTAGGGGAAAGCTTGAATAGATTAGTGTTGAAGGCTAAAGAATTGGGTATAGTGAGGGGTTTCGAGGTCGGGTCAGAAGGTCCAGGGATCACCCACTTACAATTTGCTGATGACACCCTTTTCCTTTGTGACAATAAGAAATCAGAGGTCTTGGGTTTCGTGCGATTTTGAGATGCTTTGAGTTGGTCTCTGGGCTTCGGATTAACTTAGGCAAAAGCACCCTCATCGGGATTGGTATGGAAGCTTCGGTGATTCGGGATTGGGCGAACGAAGTTGGTTGTGGGATCGGGAAACTTCTCTTTTTGTACCTTGGCCTCCCGGTTGGAGGTAACCCTAGGCTCAAAAGTTTTGGTCCCCGGTTTTAGAGAAAGTCGAGAAACGATTGGTGGGTTAGGGTAAGAGATATTTATCATTGGGTGGTAGGGTTACACTTCTCAAGTCAGTTTTGATTAACGTGCCGTTGTACTTTTTGTCACTCTTTAAGATGCCCATAGGGGTAGCCATCGCAATGGAAAAACTTTTCAGGCGATTCTTATGGGGTGATCAAGCGGGGAAGAGAAAAATCCATTTGGTGGCCTGGTCCGAGGTTACAAAACCAAAGCATAAAGGTGGCTTAGGTTTTGTCCCTATTAGAGTGAAAAATGAAGCCTTGTTATGCAAGTGGGGCTGGCGTTTTGGTTCAGAAAGGAGCGCCCTATGGGTTCGATTACTATCAGCTAAATATGGTGTATCGAATTCGAATGGTTGGACCTTGGGTGAAGGTGTCGCTCGAGCTGGCTCCAGGGTGCTTAAAGATTGGTGGAAAGTATGTGAAGGGGGGACTGAGGTTTGTGTGTTATTTCGAAGGAACCTTCGGCAGTTGGTCGGCAAGGGGGACCGAACTTACTTCTGGGAAGATCTTTGGTTGGGGGATAGACCTTTGAAAGAGTATTTTCCTAGACTATTTAGAGCGTCTAGGAACAAACTGGCTTTAGTTCAAGATATGGTCAAGGTGGACAATCTTAGTACTTCGTGGATTTTTTATTTTAGGAGAGAGCTTCGGTCCTTTGAGATTGTTTCCTTGAATGACCTTAGGGCGAATCTGAGAGAGTTCAAGTTAGATATGGAGAGTGGGGATGAGAGGGTGTGGATGGGGGATTCTTCTGGGGTTCTTTCAGTCAAATCTCTATCTAAGCTTACTCAATTAAATTTGGAGGGTTCCCTAGTTTCTCAGGCTATTATTTGGAACAATCTAGCCCCTCCTAGAGTTCAGATGTTTTCCTGGTGCGGGGCAAAACGAAGGATTCTGACTAGACTGGAACTGAGCCGAAGAGGACTTTTAGGCCCTGACGGAGACTTAAATTGCCCTCTTTGTGAATTGGCTGAAGAATCTTTGGATCACCTCTTTGTCACTTGCCCAGTGGCCTGGAGATTATGGAGTAGGTTCGTAAACTTGTTGGGAGTTTCGTGGGTTAGTCCAGGTCGTGGGAGGGGTTGTTGGATTCTTGGTCGTTGGCTCGACTGCATCGTCGAAAGAAAATGGTGTGGAATACTATTCCGGCAGCGGTTTTGTGGTCCATTTGGAAAGAGAGGAACTCTAGGGTATTTGAGGGTTGTAGGGTGGAATTAAACGAGCTTTTTGACAGCGCAAAATGGAGATTATGTTCTTGGATTTGCGTTAATAAGGAATTCAAGGACTTCAAAGCGGAGGACTTGTGCCTTTCTGTGGATGGTTGTTTGGGTCCCTCACTTAAGAAAGGCAAACCAAAAGTTGATTGGACTCTGCCGCCTTCTGGGTTCTGGAAGTTTAATGTTGATGGATCATCCAAAGGAATACCTGGACCGGCTAGGATTTGGGGCACTCTAAGGAATCATTTGGGTTTCACTCGCGTCGCGTTTTCAAAGTCTACTGGAATTAAGGAGTCTAATGAGGCGGAACTTATTGGTATTAGGAAAGCTCTTTACTTAGGGGCATGCTTAAGGGAGGAGAAATTAATTATTGAAAGTGACTCTTCCAATGCTATCAAATGGGCCAAGGGGTTGAAACGACCTCCTTTGAGATTGACCACCTTAGTTAGGGAGATTAAAGAATTATCGAAGGGCTTGGAAGTATCCTTTTCTCAGATTAGTAGAGCTGCAAATGGGGTAGCGAATTTCCTCGCTAAGAACGGTGTCGATGGAGCGACCTGCGGCACGTTCTTTCCACCGGGCGGGTAGCTTCTTTTGGGTTGCTACTTCTTCTTCCTTTTGATATACTCTGCTCGTTTGTTGTATTTTGGGCGGGGGTTTATTTCTCATAGGCCACTTCCTTTTATTTCTTCCTTGTTATGTAACCTCTTTTTTTTAATGAAAGTCTACTCTTAACTGTTTCAAAAAAAAAAAAAGTAACTTGATTGCGACTCATCGTGATGTGCATGCACTAATTTTAACCATGAATGGATAACCCTTCCTATTTTTATAATAGTAGAGACTAGAGATAGGGTACTTACAATGATCTCTCAAATGGTACTCATAGAGGGCACTATACTAAAGGTGTGATGACCCAACATCCACCTGAGCCTGAGCCTGCACGGTTTTCCTTTGTGCTCGGCCTACAGGTTAAGTCCAAAAGGCCTCGTATTCGTTTGATCTTACCCTTAAGAGAAAAAAAAATCTGCCGAATATCGGCCGATTTCTTTTGTATTTTTTTTTTACAAAAAAACAAATATCAGTTGTGGGCCCGGGCCGATATATCGGCCGATATTTGCCCATATCGGACGAATATCGGCTTAGATATCGGACAAAAATCTCGGTCCGGCCGATTTTTCAATCCTTGCCTCTCATTTAAACATCCCCACCATTCACCTCATGGGCGATGTGGAACTTTTTCCACACCCCATATGGGTGGGGTGTTACAAAATGGTTCGGGCTTCAATTGTGACCATCGATAATAGGTTTGTTTCTTGCCGAATTTTTTGCCGATATTTTTCTCTTTCCTCAATTTTTTTTTTGAAAATCTCGATTGTTTTTTTTTTAAATTCATTTAAAAAATAAAAAAGACTTTTTTTAAAAGAAAAAATTAAAATAATATAAATATCGGCCTATATCTAGGCCGATATTCGCCTGTATCAGAAGAATATCAGCCGAGATATTGAACGGGCCTACGCCGATATTTGTTTTTAAATAAAAAATAAAATTAGCCAATATTCGGCCGAATTTTTTTACCTCTGGCCGATTCTACGCGTATTGGCCAAGATATCTCGGTCATGGAAATCGCGAGATATCTCGGCCAATACGCACAGTATCAGCCAAGATTTCGACTCGAGACTAAATTGGACTACATAGAAAAAGCCTGACTTATGGTCTATTAGGCTCACCGAATGGTAGACTTGCAGACGCTGGACGAAACAACTAACGGACTCGGTAAGTAATGGGCTTACCATGACTGATCCATTTGAGTCTCTGATAGGCTGAGAAGTGGGGTCATGAGACCAAACATGGGGCCCACACCAAATAACCAGACAAAACGGCTGATCAAACCCCATCTGTAACATTGATATGGAATTATTAAGTGAGGATGTTATGCACGGCATGTTTGGTGTATACGACTTTCATCATAGCAGTTGTTCCTAATATATATTTTAAAGTATTTGAAATATGACACCACTTCCATGTTTATGGGCAAATAAGCCTCCCCAGTGAAACATTAGTGGTACATCAAGTGTGGAGTAGTGGACATCTAAATTGTTTTATATATTTACATTTGGATTTGACATAATTGTCTAATAAATTTTGTTATAATCTTAATTAAATAACTAAAAAGTCAATTTTAATTGAATTTTAAAACAAAATTAAATTAAGCTGTGTGAGCATTGTTTTTATTTTCTAATGTTAGTCAGAGAAACTTGTCACTTGAAAAATGTACTCACCGATTTGAAATGTTTGATTATGAGGTCAAGTGGGGGAGGCAGCATTATGCACCTTACATCACACTTCCGCATTATACACCGAATATTTGGTGTGAAAGCAACACACTTAGGTTTTGTTGTTTGGCCTCTTCCATCCCAATCTAATATTTGGTGTACGTTGAATTAAAAATTTGTTTAAAATTTATTTAAATTAGAATTTTAAGTATCACCAACATCAAAATGTCATTTTACAAGACTAAATTATATCAACTTTGGCGTACAGTCGACTTTATAATATGAATGATTTTATCAGAACTCTTACCTTTTCTCAAGCCGCCAATAATAGTCCTGTGTTCAAACTCAGCTGCTTTAGCCCTAGTTTTAACAACTTCAGCCTTAGATTCAGCAGTCACTTCAAACCAGGGGTATAAATTGTATTGGCTAAAGGAAAAAAATATTCGTTGGGGAGGCTGATATTTCGGTTAATATTTGTACATATCGGACGAATATCGTTCTATATTTATTAATGATTTTTTCAAAAAAAAAAAGCTACTGAGATTTTCAAAAAAAAAAAAATTGAAGAGAGAGAAAGATCTCGAGGTGATGGTTTGGTTGTTTAACTATGCTTTGGTTGCCTTTTTTTGAAAGCATGTTATGATGATGTGAGATTTAATTTATAATTTGTGATGTGAGTTATAATTATATTTGACTTGAATGCACTAGGATCCTAGTTATTATTTTGTATAATTTGGATTATATTTTGGTTTAATATGATATGAAGAATTATTGATCTTATATTATGTGATTATTGTGATTGGGATATTGTGATATGGCACGAGCGTGGCCAATGGAAATACTCGTTTTGAATTTTTATGTGAGTTTTATATGCCTCGAAGAACCTGGTTGGACCTGTCGAATTGTTTGAGATCCCATCACATGTGAATTATTGTTATGTTATGCATGCCTCAGTTGTGAAATCTATATGTATGGGTGTTCTCTGCCATGCAACGTATTTGATTGGGCTTATGAAGTTGTGCATGCACATGATGGATTTCCACGTGTAAAAGATAGATAGACTTATGGGTAAAGATCTAAGGATCAGATGGATGTGTGTAAAATCCTCTAAATTCATAATGATTGAGATCTATGGTTGCGATGGTTGTATAGAGAGGTATGATTAAATTAGGGTGGAGCCGGGGATGAGATTGGTACATTCCTCGTGTATATATTTGGGAACTGTAACTTGATAAATACGTGTTATTTAGAGATCTTGAGACTTCTAGACTGATGAATGTGTGTTATTGTGATATTCATTGGCACTATGGGCCATGTCGATGATATTGGAATTATGTTAGCCACATGTAGAAGATAGATCTGATTATGGGATGCTAGTTGATGTGTGTTATGAGATGTATTCCACGAGTTGAGACGCGATGTGAGGGCAAGGTATTTGGGATGTGATAGGCCACATCGAGTTATCCACAATGTGGTATTTTATAATTGGCATCGCTGAATAGGTTATTGATTATTGTGATTAGTAGCTTGTGAGAGAGAGAGATCTGACATGTAAGGTTTGACTAAGAGCGTGAACGAGTCTGTCATCGGTAGGAGAGGAGTGAGGCATAGAGACCCAAAATCCCAAGAGGACAAGTGTAGGTGGGCAGGTGATGATGAGTGTCAGATAGACGGACTACACACTGGTGAGCTACTACACTTATCTCGAGGTGAGGGGTTCGGTACTCACAAGTCTCACACTGGAGTCAGACGAGTGAGCACATTGTTTAAAGTATGGATTGAGAGTATCATTGTACCAGGTGAGATGAGTCTTGGTTGAGTATGATAGTGTGATAAGTTACACTTTTTAGTTGGTTGAGTTAATGACTGAGTGCCTAAGAACTATGATATATCGATGGATATAGATGACATGGGTATGATATTGAGATAGATACATCTAGATAGGTTGTATTGTAGTCTTGACTGTATATGGTATTGTTGGTCGTACCTTAGGCCTTGTCACTGGTTTCGTGACACTTGTATGGGTCCATGTGTTGTTGAGAATGGACTTGTGTGATGTATGGTTGCATGTTGGATTATGTGTTGGATGTAGAGTGGTATTGGATATCCTGTCTTTTTATATTGGATATTGTCGTATGTGGGTCTCATATTGTTTTATTGTACCCCTACTGAGCTGATGATCCGTGGGCAAGTGAGGCTCACTCTCTAGCAGTTTTTCAAGTAATTGCTGAGGAGTGAAGGAGCAGACTCTTGGAGATAGCGGGGTGGTGCTAAGTCGAGGATGACTTCCATTTAATTGACGACTCTTTATATGTATTTAAATTCTGAGTTGTAATTAATTGATTATGGATTTATTCATGTAACCTTAAATTTGATATTGGAAGCCATTAACCCATTTACATGTATTATATTAGACTGGTTGAATTGTTTACATTGCAGAAAAATCACGCACCCGTCTCGGGTGGGTCGTGACAACCGATATCGAAATCTTATTTAAAAAAAATGAAATAAATTGATATCAGCCATATCGGCCAATATCTTTTTAGTTCGGCCGATACATATCATATCGGCCTAGATTTTAAACCCCGGTTTGAACACATACTAGTCGGGATGGACTCAAGCTAAATTATTAATCCCGTTTATATAAACGGTCGAGCTTGGGCTTTTCGCAAAAAGCTCATGAAAACCTATTGGGCTTTTCCGACCTATTAGTAGATGTGCACCTCGATTATCTTCCATTTTCTAAAAATTATTTTGAAATTAATTAGATGATCGACTACTCATATTAAAATTATACATGATGAAATACAAGTTGACCAAATTTTAGTTCAATTTTTAGTTATTTGATCTTAGTTATTAAATTCATTAGACGTCTTAAAAAATTACTAAGACAAGGATGTCTAGTAAATTTGACTACTAAGATAAAGTAGCTAAAAAATAATTGAATCTCCAATTTGATTCACTTGTAAATGTCTTTTAATCTCACCCATTGGACTTTTAAGTCTCAAATGGGTGTGCTCGAGCTTTGTATTTTAATTCAAATGGATAGACTTGGACTTCTGTAAGTAGTTTCAGGGTGCCATAGAACATAGGTCATCCCGAACTCAGCCCATGATCATTTTAGGAAAAACCATGATTTCTCATCTTCTTTGCTTTATTTTCTTCTCTCACATTTTCCTAGTACATTTTACATATACATTTTCTCTTCAAATTATCAAATACTTCCTCTGTCCTAATTTAGTTGTCTTATATGGATTTTGAAATTATCCCAAAATAGTTGTCCCATTTAATTTAATTAGAACAACATAAAGTGTGTTAAAAATAGATGAGATCACATGGAGTGCTAGCTTTATATAGAAAGTTCTTTAAAAAATACAAATGTTTTAAATGAGACTAACTAAAATAAGACGGAGAGGGTAAAACACAAGAAAATTCCTCACTATGAGAATCCTTACTCAAGAGAATTCTTTATCTAAAAACCTTTTTCATCATTTAAGCACAGACTTAAAAAATAGAATGCCAATGAAAATAAAAATCAAGCATAAACCAACATCTATCCATTTTTAATATAAAAGATAAATTTGTATAAGAGTAATGATCTCATACACCAGACAGTATAACTGAATTCTACGTAGAGTTTTTAATTTATTAATTTAAATAAATGATAAATTTATTAATAATAACATACTTATGGATAATATATAATTATTTTACTTTGTTTAATATATTATATTCTCTCTGTCCCAATTTATTTGTCTAATATGTATTTTAGAACTATCTCAAAATAGTTATCTGATATGCCTTTATTAGAAGAGTTATAGGATGTTGGGGGAGAAGTTAAAAAACTTTTTGAGAGCCTTAATTAAAAAATTTAAAATTTCAAAATAGGACAACTAAAATGGGACAGAAGGAGTATTATACTTTATTGAGGAAAATTTACCAATTTATACTTACCCTTGTGGGTTTATTCAACTGGTTATCTCTTGCTTCAGAAAATAAGAGGTGTCAAGTTTGAACCTCTGTGAATTTTACTTTGGTGTGCCTTATAGTGTCAGAGGTATTATTTGTAAGAGTTTTAGTAAGACTCTCTATGAAGTTTTTCACATATAAATTTTTTTTTTTTACCAATTCTTCAATTGAAAGGGCGATATCTGTTCTCTGTAGCTTGGGACACCGGCTACAATTCAGAATAGTTAGCTTCACGAAAATTTCACATCACCCATCGTAGACTTCATCTTCAAATTGAATTGGGATTCTTTGAGTGCTTTCACACGTTGACTTCTACTGATCTTTATTTATATTATTAAAATGACAATGATAATTTTGATGACGTCAATGATAATATTAAATAATAATAATAGTTATTATTATATATAATTTTATAGAATTCTGAGCTCAGGAATATAGATTTGCTGAGTCATCCATGATGCACGTCGGTCCCACCTGACTGGAAAAGTTGTGCCCAAACGGGTACATAGTACATACACCTCACTTTTCAATTTTCAATTTTCAACTTTCAACTTTCAACCGCCCATTCAAGGAAAGCCCACTAGGGCTCGTCCTAGTGGTCACTTAATGAGAATTATTACAATTTTTGTTTTGCAGAATTTTCATTTAAATTTTTCTCTTTTTACAGTTTTTCTGACCTACGACGCTGCATATTTATTATTTTTAAATTTATGTTAAAATAATTTGTTTTATTTACTAAGAAATCCAAAACCCTCATCTCTCTATGAATAGAACAACATTGGGTAAAATTCCAAATGCACATAGTCCCTCAGCCTTCCACACAAGCCATGACCATCGACTAACTATAGGATTCGAATCTGAGAACTTTGTTAAAATAAATTTATTGTTCACTGATAATAAAAAATATTACAATTTTTTTCAAAATATGCATTTAGAGTTTTTTTCTCTTTACATTTATTATGACCTATGAAGTTGTATATATATTTTTATTTAAATTTATGCTAAAATATATTTATTGTTCAGTGAATTTAAATTTTTACATACCATTAAATAGTTACAATGATTAAAATCAATATCAAAGTATTTTATTGAAGTGATTTTTTCCGCATCTCTTATTTGAACGGATTTTGTTCAAATTTATTTTTATACCTTTTCTTTAAATATGAATTTTAAAAATAAAAAATATTTTAACCTAAATGTTTACAAATTTTATTAAAAAAATAAATATTTTTAATAAATTCATTATTAAAATTTAAATTAACTAAAAATATAGTTAATTTACAGTAGAACAGTCAAAGATGTATAAAATTTTGAGTTATGATAAAATACATAGATAGAACAAAGTGTGTAATAATGAAGGAAGGACAAATAGACAAAATTAGAGTCATATATAAGTAGATTAACATTTAAGAATATATTTAGAAAGGAATACCTAATAAATGATATATTGAGAGAACTTATTTGAGGTGGCTGAGCATGGTAATAGAAGACCAAAGACAACTCTAGTATATATAATCGAGAGATTACAAGTTGTAAGTATTAAGAAGATGTATGGACAAAATGATATGTGAATGAAAAATATAAAAGAAAAACATGACAGATAGTGAAGTATTTGATTGTATGTCTTCTGATAAAGAAAAATGAAGAAGTCGAATTTGAAAAGCTAAACTCAGATAGATGAGATTTTGACGTTGATGAGGATGATGATAACAACAATACTTCATAGGTGAGTTAAATTCTTAATTTGTTAATATAGCAAATTGCAAATTAAATGATGGTGATTTATGGCCCAATATGATCTAATTTGAGACCCTTAGTAAATTTGTATATTTAGTTTTTTTATAAATAGTTTTGATATAATAATTATGATTGTTTATTTTAATTTGATATTTATCTTTACAATTCCCACCATACAACAAAGATTTAGCAACAAAGAATGATTATGTCAAGTTCATGTACGGAGCACTTTCTTAAGGATGTGTTCTAACACTTCCGACAATGGCTATAGCAACAAGTTTCCAGTAGAACTATCCTTACGATACCACGGCACACTTCTCTATAGCAACAAGTTTTCAGTAGAACTATCCTTATGATACCACGGCACACTTCTCTGACAGTATTAATGGATAGATGCACTCTACAATAAAAAAAGGTCTCCAAGACTATGAGTACTCACAGATTCAAATAGGAGCGACAAGTAGGGATTGACTTGGCATATGCTTATTGATTCTTAGCATTTTGGAATGGAAAATGAGTAGGTGTTATTGAAAAACTAAGTCTAACTTTTGATATGTAACTAAAGTCATTGAAGCTCAATCAAATTGAGAGCAGGTTAGACTAACCGTCAATAAGCTTTCCTTGTAAATGGAGGTTTTGGGTTCAATTTAAGTTCAGTTTCTTTGGGCTATTTTTATGAGATTATTCCTCATCGACTTACTAGTGTGTGTAGATTGAGAGTTTTATACATGTTCATGGAATTAGTCTCACCTAATATGGAGTGAAGAAATCATATTACAAAAAAAAGCTGCACTAAGAATTTCTAGAGGCTAAGTAAAGGAAACATATTATTGAAATGAAAATTGATATGAATTTAATTACGATAATTATAATTAAGTCAACAATGTTTAAAAATGTTAATTTTATTTTTAAAATTGACAAATTTTATTTTTAAAATTGACAAATTTTAATAAAATATGAGCCATACATATAAAGAGCTGGACCTATACTTAGAACTTGAACTTTGCACCCTCCTCCTTGTGTGCGAGTAATTGCATAGGATTCCCATATTGGAAGCATTCTTGATTTACTTGATTCCTGCTTAAGCTAATTCGATCTCACCATGATCGCCCAATCACTTGTGCATATATATTATTTTTGATGACCAGGGTGTCGAAGTCTCTTAGGGGCACCTAACTAATTTTTGAAGCATGTGAAAGCCTCCTTACTCACATACTTTGGGTAAATCTACGAGGAGTTGCCCTTTAGAGTGGAGTTCAAATCGAACTCAGAACTCTTGTTTTCTAAAGTGGGATTCCCAGTCATCACTTCAATCGCTTCATATTACTTGTGCATGTATATACTCATGATCTATCACTCTACAAGTCTTACTAAGGGGTTCAACTTATATGCCCACTCTCAAACTCACTTGCTAGTGATGTGACTCTTGAAAGTTGAATGCAAAGCGCAAGCACTTCTCTAATATTAGCTTTTCTACAAAGGAATGAAACCAATTTTGAACTCAAAATTTTCAAAATTCAAGTGATATTTTGAAAACCTTTTAAACTCTTAGTTTATTGCGAAACACATGAATCTCACTTTTCAAGTCTCAATAACAAGGCAAATTGAGAGAAATTGTTAGTATATTGTTAATTGTTAGATTTGTGTGTTTTAAAACTTGAAAAAACCCACTTGGAGTGGGACCACTTGGAGTGGGAGTTCTAAGTGGTGCCTAAGGTGTTTCAAAGTTCCATATGGAAAAAGAAAAAGAAAGATGAATGGGAAGACATTTTATAAGACTTTATTGGTATCTTCTATATAAATTAATTAAAAAGCATTTATAAGCTATATGTTACATAGTCTATGGACATGGGGCAAGATAGCTTAAGCCTTAAGCTCAAGGAGAGCCAAGGCATGGAAGTTGGATCGAGCTGAGTTGAACCAGGCTAGAATAGTTGAGCTGGGCCTTAGTGGGCTTGGGTCTTAATGGGCTTGGGCTAAGTCTAATGTGTGGGCGTGAATTTATTTGTGAGGCCCAAATACGTGGTCCTTTACCATCCTATCTATTATCTTTTTTACTTTTGCAAAGCCTTTTGTCTTCTTCACTCTTACTTATTGTAGGACTTAAAATCATTTTCTACCGATTGGCTATATTTAAATGGTACTTTAGGAAGGGTGTTTAACACAAAATTTCTACAACCATATTATCTATCCAAGTCAAACAAGAATAAGAGCATTTTGAAATATTTTGGAAATAAAAAATTTCCCATAATATATCTTTAACATGTTTTGTTGAACATCTTTCTAAGATGAAATTGTTGGGATGAAAATGTATTTTCAACTACACATAAATAGTAATATCAGAAAACAAAAAAAGAGAAATCAACAAAGAGAAACAAACCACAATATAAAAATTTTACGTGGTTCTCTTTCAGTACGTCCACAGGATTCAAACCAATCCACTATACTTAAAGCCAAAACAAAGAATAAGCGGCTCTTGTTAGAGATGTTATACTCTCTCTCTCATACACATACAAAATGGTATTATATAATACCCTAATTAGGATTTACATATGACACCATGTGAAATTACAAAATTGTCATCCAACAAAAAAAATTGGCTCGAGGCGCTGCCCCCTTTTGACCCCCCATAAGCTTAGCACGTGGTTCGACCTGCGATTGGATCATTAGTACATTTCTGATTATCACATTGCATAGAACCTAACACAAACCATACACAAGTGTGATAAAACACATGGGTAGAACTCACCCTAAAAGCCGACTTATAAGGAGAGGGTGCGCATGCATTTATAAACCTAAGATCCCAAAGCCCATAGGTGATGTGAGACATGCTAACACTCTCCCTCATCACTAGGGCTGGAAACACTCGACTCTCCCCTTCCATGCAAAGTTAGAGATACAACCCTACCTATCCCTATGGTACATTGCTCTGATACCATGATAAAATATATGGGTATTAACTCATTCCTAAAAACTACTTATAAAGAGAGAATACTCATGCATTTATAATTCTGAAATCCTAAAGCACACAGACGATATGAGACATTCTAACAAAGTGAATCAGATGTGCTGTGTTGCAGTAGATAAATGTAAAATTGGAAATGTTTTTGAGAAACTACATGAAATAGAAGTCTTTTTTATATAGTTGTGTCCTTATAATGTTTATTGGAATCATTTATATCTAATTTAAAAATTAAAATTTCAATTCTACTTTTCACATAGCTCATGAGGTAAGACTTTTAAATCGAATTGACAAATTGTTTATAGAAATCAATTACTTATGTAACAACCACATGACAGTGAAAGGGCCTACAATGGTTTTTATAAAATTAGTGTAATGCACTTGCTCTACATGTGGGGCCTACTTAAAATTTTAATTTGAACTCGGTACTATTGGATGGAAAAACATGATTACCTCATGCAAGAATTAGTTGAGTTAATCTTTCGCCCCACGAATCGAAGTTTCAAGTACGTCACATGAAAACTAGTTTTAGGAGAAAATTATTATATACTATTGTTATATGAGTCTCACATCACCAATTAGCAAAGTCGGTCCTTAGCATCTGACTCTTTCAAAATGTGAACTTCATGAATTTTTTTTTTATTTTTCAAATAAAATAACAAACAATTTATATAGATCTCATTTTTCTTGAAAAAAATGTAAGTTGTAAAAATTGTAAATCTGCAATATCAAATTGAAGCACTATCGTTGATCTAATCTTGATTTTTTCACTTAAATATAAAAATATTTTAGATTGGAATAAAAAAGAAAAGAAAAAGGAATATGAAGATACATGAAAAAAATAATAGTAGAAATGGTTGAAAATATAAGGCAAAGTAAAAAACAAGATGAAAGAGCTCAAGTGAAAAAAAGTAATCTTTAGTTAAAGAAATGTAACTACGCTATCTAACTGATCATTTTTTTGAGTTTATATTAGTCTTATGAAAAACCAACTGCATAGATTGAAAATAGATTTGATGAGCTGCAACTAGACTGGATTTTAACCATAATTTAATTTTTAATCACTTGTTCTTAATAGTCAAAATCACCATCCATCTTTAAAAATTAAAGAATACTTGGTGATTTTAAAGATTAAGAGTAAATGACCAAAAATAGGCTTTTATATTGAAGGTTCATCCACTTTGATATTATCAAATCTACTTTCAATCTGCATATTTAAATTTTATATTATATTTACAAAAATTAAATATAAAAGTAAATTGATTGCGACTCATCATGATGTGCATGCACTAATTTTAACCATGAATGGATAACCCTTCCTATTTTTATAATAGTAGAGACTAGAGATAGGGTACTTACAATGATCTCTCAAATAGTACTCTTAGAGGGCACTATACTAAAGGTGTGACGACCCAACATCCACCTGTGCCTGAGCCTGCACGGTTTTCCTTTGTGCTCGGCCTACAGGTTAATCCAAAAGGCCTCGTGTTGGTTTGATCTTACCCTTCAGAGAAAAAAAAAAATCTGCCGAATATCGGCCGATTTCTTTTGTTTTTTTTTTTTACAAAAAAATAAATATCAGTTGTTGGCCCGGGCCGATATATGGCCGATATTTGTCCATATCAGACGAATATCGATTTAGATATCGGACAGAAATCTCGGTCAGACCGATTTTTCAATTCTTGCCTTTCACTTAAACATCCCCACCATTCACCTCATGGGCGATGTGGAACTTTTTCCACACCCCATATGGGTGGGGTGTTACAAAATGGTTCGGGCTTCAATTGTGACCATCGATAATAGGTTTGTTTCTTGCCGAATTTTTGGCCGATATTTTTTTCTTTCCTCAATTTTTTTTTTTGAAAATCTCGATTGTTTTTTTTTTAATTCATTTAAAAAATAATAAAAGACTTTTTTTAAAGAAAAAATTAAAATAATATAAATATCTGCCTATATCTAGGCCGATATTCGCCCGTATTAGAAGAATATCGGCCGAGATATTGAACGGGCCCACGCCGATATTTATTTATTTTTTAAATAAAAAATAAAAATTAACCAATATGCAGCCGAATTTTTTTACCTCTGGCCGATACTACGCGTATCGGCCAAGATATCTCGGTCGTGGAAATCGCGAGATATCTCGGTCAATACGCACAGTATCGGCCAAGATTTCGACCCGAGCCTAAATTGGACTACATAGAAAAAGCCTGACTTATGGTCTATTAGGCTCACCGAATGGTAGACTTGCAGACGCTGGACGAAACAACTAACGGACTCGGTAAGTAATGGGCTTACCATGACTGATCCATTTGAGTCTCTGATAGGCTGAGAAGTGGGGTCATGAGACCAAACATGGGGCCCACACCAAATAACCAGACAAAACGGCTGATCAAACCCAATCTGTAACATTGATATGGAATTATTAAGTGAGGATGTTATGCACGGCATGTTTGGTGTATACGACTTTCATCATAGCAGTTGTTCCTAATATATATTTTAAGTATTTGAAATATGACACCACTTCTATGTTTATGGGCAAATAAGCCTCCCCAGTGAAACATTAGTGGTACATCAAGTGTGGAGTAGTGGACATCTAAATTGTTTTATATATTTACATTTGGATTTGACATAATTGTCTAATAAATTTTGTTATAATCTTAATTAAATAACTAAAAAGTCAATTTTAATTGAATTTTAAAACAAAATTAAATTAAGCTGTGTGAGCATTGTTTTTATTTTCTAATGTTAGTCAGAGAAACTTGTCACCTGAAAAATGTACTCACCGATTTGAAATGTTTGATTATGAGGTCAAGTGGGGGAGGCAGCATTATGCACCTTACATCACACTTCCGCATTATACACCGAATATTTGGTGTGAAAGCGACACACTTACGTTTTGTTGTTTGGCCTCTTCCATCCCAATCTAATATTTGGTGTACGTTGAATTAAAAATTTGTTTAAAATTTATTTAAATTAGAATTTTAAGAATCACCAACATCAAAATGTCATTTTACAAGACTAAATTATATCAACTTTGGCGTACAGTCGACTTTATAATATGAATGATTTTATCAGAACTCTTACTTTTTCTCAAGCCGTCAATAATAGTCCTTGTGTTCAAACTCAGCTGCGTTAGCCCTAGTTTTAACAACTTCAGCCTTAGATTCAGCTGTCACTTCAAACCAAGGGTATAAATTGTATTGGCTAAAGGAAAAAAAATTCGTTGGGGAGGCTGATATTTCGGTTAATATTTGTACATATCGGATGAATATCGATCTATATTTATTATTAAAATGATTTTTTTTTAAAAAAAAGCTACTTGAGATTTTCAAAAAAAAAAAAATATTGGAGAGAAAGATCTCGCCCGATACGAAAATTCAGCCGAAATCTCGGTTTCGGCCGAATTTTCGACACTTGCTTCAAACACGGTATCACAAGTTTAGATATTTTGTCGGGTCATATCTAAATGAATTATTATAAATTCTATCATGCAGTTAAAATTAGACAAAAAGAACATGTTAGTCTTTAATTTTAAAATTAATAGATAAATATTTTGACTTATCATGACTAATTTAACATTGATAATGTATCAAATACAAATATAAACTGTTAGATATAAATTTTAGAAAGAAAAATAATTTTAATAGACTAGATTTTAGTCATTAAGTGAGACCTATGTAGAGCACTCGTGTCTGGGCAGTAAAAAAGCATTTGGGTGTTCTATAGTTTTGCTCAAAAAGATTAGATAAATAAATAAATTATTATTTGATACTCATCCTCTAGATAATGACCTTTAAATAGTGAGCCTATTACCTAAGATTATTTATTAAAAAATGATTTTTTTTTTTAAAAAAAAACATGTGGTAAACTGCGGGATATCCAGCGTAAAATCTCCACAGGATGAGTCTACCTACTCCTAGGGCACACCAAGGTTAGGCCATGGGGCTCAAACCTACAACCTTCTGCTTCCTAAAGCAGGAGACAACTAATTAAACTACATTAGTTGGGTTATTAAAAAAGGACTTTACCGTTAGGAGCTTGCAAAAGGTCTCTTAGATCATATTTGATTGGAAGAGTAATTGCGAATGTAATGAAATGGGTTAGATGAACTTAGATTTACCCAAATGCTAACATATCTAATCCATTTTATTAATTCTTACTTATTTCTAAAATTAAACATGATCTTAGAGTATCTATTATTCTTGTTTTTTTCGGTTTCAAATATCTCCAATTGAAAGCGAGGAGGCCTACCAATGAGCTTTTGGTTTTTATTTTTGTGAGTAATGTGAAATTTGTCTTCCAATATTTTCATTATGAGATTATAGGCATTAAATTGAATTAATCTATGGAAATCCCAATCTTCTCTCTCTTTTTTCTTTTTAATGTTGGATAATATTCATTCATGGGGGAGAGACTTCCAAAATTAGGGGTGAAACTCAGGTCGGGCCATGTCCGGTCGGATTGAAGACAAAAACCAGCATTAAATTCAGGTCGGGTCGTGTTGAGAAATTTATAAGTTAATCTGATCCAATCTGACTAAAATTAGGCTAAAATGGATTCATAATACGGGTTAGGTCAAAATTCGAGTTGAGTCGGGTAGAATAGTCCGACTAGGTCAGAAAATTTCGAGTCAATAATTTGGATCAAGTCAGGTCGAATTATATAAATATTAACTCGGGTCGAGTTGCTCGACTGGATTTCAGCTCTATCCAAAATAATACAGCAAAACATGAGGGCAAAAAGAAGCCTCAAGAGAAAGGAAGAAGGCCCACAATCCGGGCAAAAATAGAGGCACATGCTCAAATAAAAGAAATAGTGGAGACAGACCCACAACCCGAGTCAAGCTAGCCCATCATAATAGTAAAAATTCCAAAGCTGGTTGTGAACAGCTAAGTATATCTCATATTTTTATTGCTAATTTCATTTTATACTTTTACTATATAAAAGTTTGTCCAAATGAATTTAATATTTAGAGCAGTTAGCCGTTGCTTTGATTCAAAATGTGATCCACACAACTCTCTCCAATCTCCTAAACCATAAACATTTGTCACTTACTTTCATAATTAAACTTATTATATTATATAAATAAGGGATGAATGAAAATAGGTTGGTGTGTTATTTCTTTGATTGTCTATTATATCTGTATTTCTCTTTATTGATCAATCCTCTCCTTTAACATCTCATTTCTTACTTAATCCTCTCTTGACATAATGTGGCATTTATTTCTTAATTCAACTCTTTCCTATTTTTATTATAGATGACAATCTAAAAACTCTATAGCATCCTCTGCATCATAAATTAACACCAATTAGAGTTCGAATGAGTCTCACATTTGTGAAAGAGAGAAAAATATAAAAACTTATATGAGAATCCAAAACTAAAATCTCTCTTTTAATGGTTAGGACATCATCTATTCATGTCAAAGAAATGCGTTTGATTCCTCCAAGAGATAAGTACACATTTCATGGTGGAGATATAGTTTTTGAGTAATTGGTCACAATTTGGTTCTGAGTATCGGTTGAATTACTCTAATCTTCAATGTGGGATGAAGATTCTTGAACATCTAATAGAAAAAAAAAATTCATACATGTCACACATTTATTGCTTTTGTCATATATCACTTTTTTTCTGCCACCATATTTTTACATTGAACCCCACCTTAGGTGCTGAATGGTGTCCTTAATACCTCATACTTTGTATATTTTATAGAGCCTAAAGCTTAAACCATGTCAATAAGGTAGTTTTGTCTCTCATCCAGCTTTCTTCTTTCTTCCCTTTCCAAGTTAGAAGTGCTCAAATTTGACCTACCATCTTTCTTTTTCTTGAAGCTTTTATGCTTTGCTGCATTTCCTAGGTTCAAAAGAAAGTGAAGAATTTATTTTAGCTACTCACCCAAATTTTCCATTTTTATCAATCAATTGTTTAAATTGAAGTTTGAAGGAATGTGATTGAAGTGTGAGATCAGATAGATCAAGAAACTTGTTGTTGCAGATTGGATGTGTATCTACCTCACAACATCAAAGATATAGTTCACTTCCGGAGACCATTTCACTTTGGCTCTAAAATGGAAAGCTTGGCATTTTGATCATTTCAGTGTTTTGTTTTGGAAAAGACGCTATGACAAATTTAAAAACTTTAAATATCATACATAAGAATTAAGAATAGAAAACAAAAATATTTGAGTTGAAAAAATAATTTTAGAAATATAAAAATGATAAATTAGTGAAATATATCAAAACAATGAAATAAAAAATATAACAGAAAATAGAAAAATAGCAATTAGAATAAAAAATAAAATAGTAAATTATACTTAAATCATGAAATTAAGAAAAATAATTAATATTTTATAATGAAAGTAAGAAGATGAATTGATTAAATTAATAATAAGAAGCAAAATGAATTTATTGGTTGGACCAGAATATTATATATAGTTTTTGACCATATCTATTCTTCATATCAACTGAAATAAACCCAATTGATAGAAGCAGAGAACAAAAGATTACAAGGGGTTTTTTATTTCAGATCGTGCAAAAATAAAATACTTTGGCCTGTTTTAGTTGAAATAAAACTGTAGAGTTTAGAAAAATGATTTGATATTTTTCTATCAATAACACCCATATAAATAGTACAGTTATCAAAGAAGGAAAATAATGGAAATATGTACTTATGGAAGGTTGATGGTGATAAGTCACTTGAGTGAAGAATGCTGGATTTGAGTCCGTTTACTAGGCCTTGACTTTTAAATTTTGATCCATCAAAAGCTAGAAGATGGGGATATAAATTATTGACCAGACATAGAAGCCATCTCCATTAATCTACACTCATTGATGAGAGACAAACGTACGAAAAGAGCATACCATCCAAATAGTGAGGATGAAATCGAACATGAATGCACTTACTATGAGAATAGGTCTCAATTATCATATCCAATGCAATCAAACGACATAGAATCTCTTTCATTTGGTAATGCGAGAGTTGTTCCACACTATTACTCCACTAAGGATATGAGATCTTATATGAGAACTAGGTGCAAGGAGCCCGTCATGTAGGCCCAAATGATATGGATTATTATGCTTCAGAAGGACATGGGCCTCATGAGTATCCATCAGATCAGAGAGCCTCTTACATGATCCAAAGTCAAGGCCCACATAAATTATAGGTCATATACTCATGTCTAGGACAGGGCTACAAATCTCGGACGATACTATGCATATTGATAGAGATATCTCGGATTTTTGCTGGCCGAGTACACATTTATAAGGCCGAGATTTGTTGGAAAAAATTAGGAGAGAGAGAGATCTCGGATCTCGGCACTTCTATTATGTGATGGGAACATTCAAAATATAGATCAAATTACTATCCAATCCCAAAAAATGGATTTAGAAGAAGTTTGAGAAGTAAACAATGAGAGAAAGTTCCTCTCTATAGAGAGAAATCCACACATTAGGTTAGAATCAGGATCCTCAAAAAATTGGACTTTCACATAACATCCTCTTACATTAGTGGAGATGACTTTCTCCTTTGCTAGTGGGACTCATGTCAAATTAGTGGAGAGAGAGAGATCCTCTCCACAAATGAAAATTTCTCGTCTTGCCTTTACCTTCTATTTTCTTTATTCTTTTTTCTTCTCATTTTTTTTTTTTTGTTCCTTCAAAAAGAAATAGAATTACCATAAGCAATCCCTTTCTACTGAATATTTTCCATTTATTCACTTTGCTCTCTCTCTCTGCGTCTCCATTTCTCATTATTTTGCAATTTTTTTGTTTCTTACTTTTTGAAATCTTTTCCTTATTTTCATTTTATAGATCAGATTTGTTATTTGTTGAATTTATTTTTCTTTCTATTTGAAAAACCTCATTTTCCATTTTATTTTTAAGATCTATTTTTATAAAAATATTTCAAAGATAAAACTTCATATCTAGAAAAGTGAAAATGAAAAGAACATCTTAAAAATAAAGAAATAAAATCAATTTGACATGTAAATTTTTTTCAGATCTTAAACAATGGAAAATGGAAAATATAGGTTCTAAACTTGTTATGAAAAATTAGTTTAATAAACAAAAATAATAAAAGGCTAGAAAATGAAAATAATATAAATATCAATTTAATCATCGACTTCATTTGATTGATCTTACGACCATGCCGATGCAACCTGATGAAGGGATCCCTAAGTTCATGAATAGATGGAGGAAAATCGCAGCTCATTTGTGGTTGAATGTACTTGAGCAGCAAGTGTTAGGACTTAGACTTTCAGCCCAAGAAACTAGTTTAACAAGTGCTATCAGAGCCAAGACTCAGGCTACTTCATGTGGGCTCAGGTGATCCGCCAGGTGAACGGGATGATCGTGCGTCGCTCTCTCCGCAGGAGGGCCTCGTGAGAGAGGGAGAGAGAGAGAGGGGGGAGGGAGAGATTGTTTGGGTTGCTGCGAATGGGTTCTACATTGAAAGTGTAGAGGGAAATCTAAGGATTTATAAAGGACTTCGGTCACTCCACCTAATAGGCTAGTATTTTGGGCTGGAAGCCCAAGTCATAACAGCAAGTCATTGTGATTCCAAATCCACAAGGGACAACACATTGAGTTAATGGTAAAACATTCACACAATTATTATAAAGGACAACCACATGGAGAAGCTTTAAAAAGAGAGTTTGATTTTTACATTTACGTATAAAACACATGAGTAGTACTCACTCTTGAGAAACAATCATTAAAGAGAGGGTGTTCGTGTGCTTATAAACCCCTATGAACTAGAAGCACACAGGCAATATGGGACGATGCTAACAATATGGGGTTTGTACAAGAGTTTTTGCCAAATGTGCTACTTGGGCCTCTACCAGTGCGGAGTTTAGGAATATCTCCATCAGCGATATTTTGCATGCTTGGAAAGAAAGTGTCGACTTAGCTTAGCTTTGTTCCTACTTTGCTCCCAGCTTTAGTGTTTCCTTTTGGCTTGTTTGAGCTTGCGGGTTGTACCGTCTTTTCTTTTTTCATGTTTTGCTTTCTGTACTTGCACCTCTGATGCCTTTCTTTCTCTAATATATTAACCATTCAAAAAAAATAAAAATAACAACAACACATCAGTTTACTTAGATGTGAGGGAACATTTGGAATCACCAATCACAAAACTTTCCCTCTCAAAATGCATTTGAGGAGATTAGAATTATGATTATTTTGGCAAAATCAAACATGGCAATTGGCAACGGTGTTCACGAGCATGAAGTTTACAATAGTATTTCCATAAAAAGTAGTCTTTAGGGTTGAAGACAATTATTGTCTCCTAGAATAAAGTTTTATTAGAGTGATGCTTGTAGATACTTGACCCATTAATCTTTACCTTCTATTATTCTGATCGACACTCGCAGTACTTCTGGTTCTAATATGGAATGGAACCTTAGCTAAGAAAGATGTTGAGCTTTGACTAGGGGTTAAACTCAGGTCGGGTTTTAGCCCGAACCCGCATGACCCGACCCTAAAACCGTGCGGGTTGGGTCATGAAAGTCGGGTCAGAGGTTTTGGTTGAGTTGAGAAGTCATAAACCAGCATTGAATTCAGGTCAGACTGGGTTGAGAGATTTTTAAGTTAACTTGACCCGACCCTGTGTAGTCTAAAGTAGGTTTAAAATGCGGGTCGGATCGGATTTCGGGTTGAGTCGGGTTATAATTCGGGTCGGGTCGGGTCAAGACGTCCGGGTCAAAAGTTCAGGTCGGGTCGGGTTAGGTTCCACATATTAGTAACTCGGGGTTGGGTTGGATTTGTTAAAACCTGACGCGCCCGACCTGAGTTTCACCCCTAGCTTTGGCTAATGGTGGCATTTAGTTGAAAATTGCGAGAAAGAAAGACTTAATGGGAGTTTTAATCAAAATGTCCTTCAATCTTGTGTAATTTTCCTAGAGTTCATCTTTTTAAGTACCTCCTAAGTTATTGGTCTGGAACTTCTCTTCGTATGAGGTTTCTTGCTAGAGTATTTTCTCTTGGACAAGGTCCTTTAGGCATTTTAACTAATCATTTTTGGAATACCACCTTCGGTGAAGCAGTCGATTTTGGTTTTGTGAGAAGCTCCACCCTTGTCATGCTTTTTTTATTTAAAGTTTTCAAGTTCAAAATGCATAAAATTTAGCCAATATTTTCTTTAATAGAGAGATGAACTTTTTTTTATAACATGGGTATCCTAAGTCTAGATTGGAGGTGAGACTAATCTCACAAATACACAAAATCAGGGGTGAAAAATTCGATGTCGACCTGATATTTTTTTCTCTAATCTTGTTTTTTAAAAAACCGTATCAATATAGGCGATATATATCGGATATATATTAACAATATCAATCAATACGTATCATATCTGTAACGACCCTCCCTCTAACCACCGTCGTCAGAGTAATATATTAGGAATATTTTAGTGGAGAGGGAGGCGAGCGTCACGACGAGAGTCAAGTCCGAGTCCGAGGACCCGGCACTTGACTAGCCCAGCTAGGGTATGCATGTTAACATTTGCACACACCCTATTAATTCTGCAGAATTTTAAATATTTATAGCATCCATGAATAGGCCAATCACGTCTCATAGCAAAATAAGGAATTCCCAAAATGATTATACATCAAGTCAAATACAAATAAACTTAAATACATGAATCCAAATCACAAATATACATTCCCCAAAAAGATTACATTCTTACACAAAAGTACATAGATCTCATATTTCTCATAACATCAAAATAATTCCAAGTCCACAAGACTTTGTTCTCTAATCTCCATCTCATCCATGCTAGGCCATCGCTTGGTCCGATATTATTTCCGTCTTCAAAATCTGTATATAAAACTAGGTGGGGGAAATTTATGGGCTTAGTCAACTTGCCCAATAGGAATTCCGATCACATAGTATGCCTACGGTGTGTCATATTTAGACACTACATATACTTGTACTTTTATCAAATCTCGATCATATCGTACTTCATATTATACGAAACCATACTTAATAATAAATCCATATATATTCACAAAACAATCTTATTTAAAATATACTTAGTACTCTTCTCAAACTATTTACTTATATTACAAATCTCAAATTTGACTCATTTTACAGATATCATAATTGAAAACATATGTACATACTTCTTTACAAGGTACTCATAACTTAATTCATCTCGTACTTTCATTCTTAAAGGTATAGTCAAAACAATACTTATAAGGAAATCATATTCACTTATCCTTTCAAAAATATTGCATGTCAACCATATATCATAATACACTTCTCAAGATGTATTTCTAAATCAAGATAGAAAACTCAAGGCAAAACCTTAATCGTTTTATTATGAAAATGTCTTATTATAAACTCATTCTTGAAACCTTTCACAAAGCCATACTCTTTTCATTACTCCAATACCATATTTAGTTCATATGAATGATTATTAATATGTAACATGTCATGCCATGGGTGCCATGATATATGCATACCCTATCATACCCCATGCAAGGTACCTCGATATCTCATTTGAAACAATGAGGCATTTCACATACATCATTTCACATTTAACATTTTTCTGGAGGAGTCTTAATACACATTATTACAACACCACCAGTTCCACCGGTGTAACATCATTTCTTTCAATCTATCACGCGAGCGTACAACATCAAAGTCTGCCCGAGTCAATTCAACACTTTAATTCGTCAAATCATAATACAACTCCTAAAGTCCGTCCAGACATTCAGCACTTTGGTTCGTCCACTCAACCCCATAATTATAACCCGGACCCTAAGGTCCATTTATTCTCATGTTATGTGTTTCTCATCCCATGCTTCATGTAATACCCTGACCCAAATTAGGCGTAATTAGTTTAATAAATCCTTCTTAGACCTGTTAATCTCGAAGATTACAGTTAAGGATCTTTGAGAAAAGCCCAAATTCGGCCCGATCAGAGCTCGAACACTCAGTGATCCAGCCTGTCTAGTTGGAATTGCAAAATGGTAATTTTCCACTTATTGATATTATTTTATTATTTAAGTCCTTATTTGATTATTGTTGGATGATATTATTTTTCTTAATCAAGGATTTCTATTTCTAATTTCAGAATTATTTTATTCTTAGAAAATGATATTTAAAACCACCCGAAAAGACCTCGAGAAGGGGAAATAAAAATTTTTAAATGATTTAAGAAATGAGAAATTTTTTAACAAGCATATTATTTTAGACCATTTTATTTCGGTTTAGTTTATCCTTTCAAAATCCAAAAATGAGGATTTTAATCCATTTTATTTAACACAAGTTAAATTAAGTAAATAGTGTCAAATTATGAATTTTGTTTAAATCTATGGTTTTTAGTGAATTTTAAATATCCAAAATTTTATGGTGATTAGATCTATCTTAATAAGTCAATCTGGTCATGCCTAGAAGACAATATGAGAATTGGTCTGAGCACTATTTATTATTATATTATGGATTATTTTAACTTAAAATGGTTAGAAACTAAGTAGGAGACTCAGTTCCATGTACCCTGGAGATTCTTAGGAAAAACAGTATGGTTTTGAAATAGTACTTGTATGTATTTCTTTGAATGCTATGTATTTTAACCAATTATTGATCGCACACTTGTTTGCATGTTGAAAGAGACTTCGAGACCATACAATTTCGGTGAGGGGACTTAACTTTACAGTAGATGTAAATCAGGTTTAATGAGATAGATCTTGAGCAATGAGTGCTTTCAAGTTTCAAGAAATCCACCCATGTGCCTGATCATGATACACTGTTGTACGAAATTCTTATGATGATTGTAAATGTTTATGATGTTGATCATATGTCATTAAATACTGCTTCAACGTGCCCTTGACTATTGAACCAATATCGGCCATGTGAGTGAGATGGTTTACGTCTACTGGACCAGGGGTGTCGACAGTTGCTGATTTGGGGAGTGTCAGTATCGGCTATGTGAGGGCCGGAGATGTACTTATAAGGATGTATTTTGACCGTGTCGGGACTTAATACAATGGTCTCAGCGTAGTATCTAAGTGTTACGATGGATGACAGCAGTGATGGAATGATGTTGAGATTTATTGACAAGCATAAGATATCATATTGTAAATGGTAATTATTTAACTAACCTGATGTTTCATTAAACTGCATTATTATATTTCCTTCACTGGGTTAGTTAGCTCACACCACTCACATTTTAGGAGATGTGCCCGAGAAGGAGAATCCTCTGTATGAAGCTTAGGATGGATAAGCTGCTGCGTTGCCTTGGGATTCCTACTGAGGGGAATTCCGCTATCTTTGTCTTTTGGTTTCTTGAACCATATGTTTTTGTAAAGTACCGTGTGTGGTACTTAGTTTGTGTTGATGTGATGTATTAAATCTCTATGTGTTCCATAACTACTTTGGTTGTGATTTAATAATAATTCATTTATAGAATTATGTATTTGTGATTAGGCATGTGGTATGTGTTTGAGTCCACTTATTGGGCTCATGTGTGGCTTTTGTTTGTGGGCCTAACCTTTGATCCAGCCCAATTAGAATCTTGAGTTTAGTTTCAAAAAAAAAAAAATCAGTGACAATCCGGGCCCACTTTGGGTCGAGGCGTTACAGCTTGGTATTAGAGCTTCGGCTTAAACTTTAGGAGTGTGATGGGTTATAGCATAGTTGGAATTATTTTTTATTAGAACTACAGTTGTCATTGACATTTTCTATTTTTGTGGCACAGATATGTCGAGCAACGTATAGTATACCGAGTTGTGGGACAGAAGGCCCCCTAACTGTCCTATAAATCTAGTTTCTTCTTCCGATGATTCCAGCGTGCCGAACTTCATTGATAAGAGTTATACCCAGTGAGGACATCGAAGTAGAATCACTCGAAGATGTTGGTGTTGTTACTGCCTTTGTACCTGAGGGGAATGTAAGAGATGTCCCAATGTTAGAAGAATCCGTAGGGGAGATAAGCTCGGCCGAATACACTCCAGCTACCTCGATTTCGGAGGAGCTGACGGAGTATATATGCGAACTGTGCAATCAGGAGGGGCACAACTGTACTTTTTGCCCCTACCCTATTGATGTTGTTTGCCCTGTTTGTGGACTTCGCGGGCACTGGAAAGGAGAGGACTAACTGTCCTTATGTTGGGGGACAGAGAATAATACCATGTTTGACTTGTGGAGTATTGGGGTACATGTCAGCGACATTCCCTAACAACTTCTTTTATTTTGGTGATGATGTAGGGTCTTCTACTGAATATTAGGCTGGAAGTAGTGGAAAAGTAGCGGGGAAAAATGGGAGATTTTGTAAGGGTTGAGAGTTATGTTTTGTTGTTTTTGAAGGGTTTTCTAACCTTACCAACCTTTATAATTGTAATGCAATTTTGAGATTTCTAATGAATTGTGCAACCTTATGTTTTGTCTTGATAACTTCTTCATCTTAAATAATTAAGTAATATTTATAAGTGTAAATAACAGATGTCAGGACCTAACGGAAATGGAAACAACTGTCGCGGGATATATCCAACGAAGCCATTCGCGCAGCAATGGAGGCGTTCCAGTAGATAGCTGAGAATATGCGACGCTCTCCCATCAGCACTCAAGAAGAGAGAGCCACCTCGACTCTGAAGGAGTTTAAGCGACTAAATCCGACGACCTTTTCGAGAACAGAGGATCCTAGCATAGCAAGGAACTGGCTTGCCCAAATCAGCCGAATCTTGAATACCTTAGCCATTGCAGATGATCTAAGGTAACTTTGGCGACCTATCAGTTGGAAAGGAATGCCTATGAATGGTGGGAGACTAAAAGTTTGGTTTGTAACTACGAGCCTATGACGTGGGAGGAGTTTTCAGCCGCCTTCCTGGCCCATTACTTCCCAAAGACTGTCCAGGAAGCGAGGAAGAGAGAATTCCTTAACATCCAGCAAGCTTCTGACACAGTGGCGCAGTATGCCATAAGGTTCATTGATCTAATGCAGTTTGTACCTTAGGATTGCGGCAAACGAGGAAGAGAAGATACAACACTTCTAGAATGGACTCCGACCTTTTCTACAGCGGCAAGTGGCCGGTTTAACTTACAACACCTTGGAGGAGATCATCGATGGGCTTCAAAGGTGGAGGCGGTGGATTCCACCAACTAGAGCACCGACTAACTTCCAAAAACATTCCTCCAACAAGAAGGCCAAATTCAACCAGAAAAGGTCATTCTTCAAAAAGAGCCAATCTAGTGCGGGACATTCTAGTCGTCCTGACACTCGACAATTCGTGTACTACACCTTGCAATCAGCGTGGGCATACTTCTAAATTCTGCCCAACAGGAGGGGAAAAGGCATGCTACCACTGGAAGTAGACTGGGCACCTGTTTAGGGACTTGCCCCTATCTCGGCAGAGCCGCACCTTCGCAAAGCACGGGGCCATCTTATTCTGTGGCACAACCATCCGTCGGCAGAAGGTTCTCAGCAAACCTATAGAGGCTCGGTGGCACCTAGGAATGGACCACCTCGGAACAGTCAGAGGAAGGGACAGGGACCTCCTCAGACCAACCAGGGGAGACTCTACACGCTTGGGACTCAGAAGGAGGAGCCGATGGAGAATATGGTGATGGAAGGTACCTTATTCTCTTCAGTCTTTTGGCACGAGTGCTTTTTGATACCGGTGCTTCGCATTCCTTTATTTCTAGAGCTTGTTGTGATAGATTGGACTTGCAACCAGTAGAAGTAGCTAACTCGCTAATGGTAGTATCACCCTTGGGAAAGAGAGCTTTGGTAAACCAAAAGTGTGGATCGTACATTTTGAGAATTAAAGGTGTAGAGTTGTCTTATGATTTTCTGGTTTTAGAAATGACAGACTTTGACATCATCCTTAATATGGACTGGTTGTCACTTTTGAGGTTTTGATCGACTGTTCTTAGACGAGAATTTTTGGGGTCTTCTCAACCAATGAAAGGTTTATGGAGTAGTTGGTACCCTATGAAAAGATGAGAATCACTTTCTCTGGCCTTAGGGCGTATCCCGGTAGTGTGGTGGTAAATATGGGTTGGGAAGATGTAGGCGGTGTAGGGTCTGTTGCTCCTCAGGTGGTGTGTGAGTTTATGGATGTGTTTCCTGACCAGTAAGCTGGGCTACCTCCACGCCGAGAGATAGAGTTTGTTGTAAACTTATAGCTAGGAATATCTCATATTTCCATAGCACCTTATCGAATGGCGCCAGCTGAAGAGAGAGAGCTAGCTACGTAGGTAGAAGAGCATCTTAGACTCGATTTTATCCGTCAAAGCAATTGGCCTTGGGGCGCACCTGCTCTCTTTGTTAAAAAGAAAGATGAATCGATGAGAATGTGTATAGATTACTGGCAACTCAACCAGGTGACTATTAATAATAAGTATCATTTTCCTCGAATAGACGACATTTTTGATCTTTTGAGAGGATCGAGATATTTTTCAAAAATCAATCTGAGGTCAGGTTACCATCAGTTGCGAATTCGAGAGGAAGACATTCATAAGACTGTTTTCCAGACGCAGTATGGTTTATATGAGTTTGTGGTGATGCCTTTCGGTTTGACCAACGCACCAGCCATGTTTATGGACTAGATGAATCGCGTTTTTCCGACTGTACATAAGAGAGTTTGTGATAGTCTTCATAGACGATATCTTGATCTTTTCGTCATCAGAGGAAGAGCATGAGCGTCATCTGCGCATTGTTCTTCAGACTCTTCGAGATCATCAGCTATACGCTAAGCTGAGTAAGTGTGAGTTTTGGTTTACTCAAGTGCAGTTCCTTGGACACGTGGTATCTCCAGGAGGGATCTCAGTAGACCCAACAAAAGCGGAAACAGTGAAGACTTAGGGAAAGTCCCAAGAATGTGTTCGAGACTTCGAAGCTTTCTGGGATTAGCAGGATATTACCTGAAAGTTTATCCCACACTTCTCCAGATCGCAGTGCCAATGACTCGGTTGTAAAGAAAGAATGTTAAGTTCGAGTGGAGCGAGCTTGTGAAAGAGCGTTCGAGGAGCTGAAAGAGAAGTTGACTACAGTCTCCGATTTTGATTATACCCGAATAAGGACGAGGTTATGATGTGTATTGCGATGCGTCCAAGTTTGGTTTGGGGTGTGTACTGATGCAAGAAAGGGAAGGTGGTAGCTTATGATTCTAGGTAGCTGAAGGGATATGAGCAGAACTACCCTACTCATGATTTGGAGTTGGCAGTCGTTGTCTTCTCGTTGAAGTTGTGGAGACATTACTTGTATGGTGAGAAATTCAATGTGTTTTCTAATCACCTACAGTCTCAAATATATCTTCACTCAGAAATACCTGAATATGGGGCAATGAAGATGGATGGAGTATCTGGGAGATTGCGACTTCAGTCTCTCCTATCACTCGAGGAAAAGCCAACAGTAGTGGACCGACACCTTGAGTAGAAAATCACATAGCAACATGGTAAGGATGGCATCCTGGCAGTGGAAAATGTTACAAGTTCTATCCGAGTATGACCTGGAGCTGATCGAAAGAAACGGGTCAACAAGAATCCACAGCTTGGTTCTGCAAGCCGAGGTAATCAGATTGGTGATGGAAAGACAACAGAACGATCCAGAAGCAAAGGAGTTGGCGACTCAGCTTTCAGGAGGAGAGAGCTTGGAAGATTGGAAGATCAAGGCTGACGGAGGTCTGACGTTCAAAAACAGACTTTTCGTACCAAAGTTGGATGAGTGCCGACGAAAGGTGCTTGATCACTTTCATCGTTCTCACTTTGCAGTGCACCCTGGTGGTACAAAAATGTATCACGACTTGCGGCGACTGTTTTGGTGGAAAGGAATGAAAGGAGAGGTAGCAGATTTTATATCAAAGTGTCTGACTTGTCAACAAGTTAAAGTAGAACATCAACGACCTGGTTGGAAGACGCAACCGCTTGAAGTGGCTGAATGGAAATGGGAGCACATTACCATGGACTTTGTGACTGGATTTCCGAAGTCTTCCAAGAAGAATGATGCTATTTGGGTAATAGTCGATCGATTGACGAAATTAGCTCATTTTCTGTCAGATGAAGAAGACTGATTCTTTGACTACTCTAAGTAATTTGTATATAAAGGAGATAGTCAGATTGCATAGAGTGCCAGTATCTATTGTGTCTAATCAAAGGTCCTAGATTTGTGTCAAGATTTTGGTAGGGCTTGGAAGAAGAACTGGAGACTAAGTTATGCTTCAGCACTGCTTTTCACCCTCAGACCGATGGTCAGTCAGAGAGAACCATTCAAACCTTGGAGAATATGCTAAGAGCTTGCATCATGAATATGCAGGGAAGTTGGGAAGATCACTTTGCCTTTAATAGAATTTGTTTACAACAACAGCTATCACTCCAGTTTACAAATGGCACCTTACGAAGCTCTGTATGGTAGACCCTGTAGGACACCTCTTTGTTGGACAGAGGTGGGAGACAAAGCACTCTTGGGACCGGATCTAGTGCGTGAGACATCAGAACAAGTTGAAATAATAAGATAACGTCTCAAGACAGTCCAAAGCAGACAAAAGAGTTATGCTGACAAAAGGCGAAGACCTTTGGAGTTTGCAGTCAGCGACCTGAGTTTTCTTACGTGTGGTACAACGTCATGGAGTACAAAGGTTTGGACGCAAGGGAAAACTATCACCTCGATATGTTGGATCTTTTGAAATCTTGAAGAGAATAGAGGAAGTGGCCTATCAGTTGGACCTTCCTCAAACTATGGAAAGAGTGCATAGTACATTTCACGTGTCTATGTTGAAGAAGTACGAGCCTGATCCGTCACATGTGATAAGCTTTGAAGACAATTGAAGTCTCAGAGGACCTAACTTTCAAAGAAGTGCCAGTAAAGATACAAGGACATCGGACTTAAGAGTTCAGAAGAAAGTCTATCCCTCTAATATGAGTGTTGTGGCAACATTGCGACGTGCAGCATGAGAAGTGGGAATCGAAATCGACGATGCGGAAGCTATACCCTAGCTTGTTTTTAGGGCCAAAAAGGTATGAGTTTTATCTTAAATTTGGGACTGAAATTTCTTTAAGGGGTGTAGCATGTAATACCCTGACCCAAATTAGGCGTAATTAGTTTAATAAATCTTTATTAGATGGGTTAATTCTCGAAGATTACGGTTAAGGCTTTGAGAAAAGTCCAGGTTCAGCCCAATCAGAGTTTGAACACTCAGTGATCCAGCCCGTCTAGTTGGAATGGCAAAATGGTAATTTTTCACTTATTGATATTATTTTATTATTTAAGTCCTTATATGATTATTGTTGGATGATATTATTTTCCTTAATCAAAGATTTCTATTTCTAATTTCAGAATTATTTTATTTTCAGAAAGTGATATTTAAAACCGCTCGAAAAGACTCCGAGAAGGGGAAATAAAAAATTTTAAATGATTTTAGAAATGAGAAAATTTTTGAGACAAACATATTATTTTAGACCATTTTATTTCGGTTTAGTTTATCCTTTCAAACTCCGAAAATGAGGATTTTAAACCATTTTATTTAACACAAGTTAAATTAAGTAAATAGTGTCAAATTATGAATTTTATTTAAATCTATGGTTTTTAGTAAATTTTAAATCTCCAAAATTTTATGGTGATTAGAGTTTTTAAAACTCAACGGTTTTGTTAACTTGGATTAAATTTATTAAGCTTTAAAATTATTATTTTTAGTTAAAATTTTAAATTTAGTCGAAATTGGACCTTTTTGCAAAAACCAAAACTATTAGCCTAGGACTTATTTGCAACGAACAGTTTCACTGTTCGTTACTGTTCGGACGTCGGCCAGCCGCTGCATGCAGTGCCCGTTCGCCATCACCCATTGCTCAGCTCACTCTATAAAACTTAGCCTTCCCAGCTGGTTTTACCTCCCTCTCCAGTGAAGTCTGAAAACCAGACCAAACTCTCTCTCCCTCTCTGTCTGTTTTTCAATATTTTCGGTTGACCGTAGCTTAAAGAGGAAGATTTTTCAAAGTCGGGATTTTCAAACTAGGAAGTCAAGTGAAGGTACCCATTATGTTCATCTTTAAATTTTAACTAGTTTAGAGTCAAGTAGAAGTAAATTTGACTGAGTTTCGAAGTGTGTAAAACCAATTGAAGTTTAAGGAAAAACATGGATTTTCTTAGTGTCACTTTAGTTTTGGTGTCAAAATCGGATGTTTTATCTAAGTGTAAGGTCTTAATTTATTCTCTAAGGTAAGAGGACTCACTGAGGAGTCCATCTAACCGGTTGGATGTGAAAACTGAATCCAGAAAATTCACTATTTCTGGATTCGTATTTCACTCTCTGTTCGGCGTCACTGTCTGCTATTGCAGACAGAGGAAGAATGCGACTCTCGGAAGTTCTGAGAAGTTGGCCTTCGGACATTTCGAGGCTGAGGCCCTTCGGACGTTCCAAGCTTCGGCTCGAAGTCCCGTAGTGTCAGAGGCTAACCGTTGCCCGCCTCTACTACCGAGACTGTCCTGAGCCTGTTCGGAAGGACCGAACCCCTCTCGAACTATCCGAGCTTCCCTCGGCATGATCCGAGACACACAGACCCACAGAAACCCTGTTTTCTATCTTCTTGAGCTCGGAAGCACCTTCAGATGATTCGATACTTGACTCTCGGAAGATCCGAAGAGCAGAACCATGTTCGAGGTTTTATGGACTTGTTTAGACCGTAGCACGGACAGTCCGAAGCCACAGTACCTGGTTCCAAGGCATGTTCTGAGGAACCTAGTTCTTGAATGTTAAATCTTGGTTGATTAATGATGCATGTGTTAGATTGTAGGTTTTCATGTAATGTTTATACCCCTTTGATAAATAAAATTGTACTAACCCCTTCTTCTCTTATTACTATAATGTATTTACTTATTGTATTCACTTCCAGGCCGACACTATTTGTCGGACACTGAGTTACTTCACTTCCAGGCTGACGCTATATCTGTCAGGCATTGAGTGACCTCTAGGCCTAAGTCAATACGTTAATCTAGTCAATGCTCAAAAGACAATATGAGAAGTAGCTTGAGCCCTTGTACATCCAGACCTATCTCAATATGTAAATCTGGTCATGCCCAGAAGACAATATGAGAATTCGTTTGAGCACCTATTCATTATTATATTATAGATTATTTTAACTTAAAATGGTTAGAAACCAAGTAAGAGACTCAGTTCCATGTACCTTGGAGATTCTTAGAAAAACAGTATGGTTTTGAAATAGTACTTGTATGTATTTCTTTGAATGCTATGTATTTTAACCAATTATTGATTACACACTTGTTTGCATGTTGAAAGAGACTTCGAGACCACACAATTTCAGTGAGAGGACTTAACTTTACAATAAATGTAAATCTTGTTTAATGAGATGGATTTTGAGCAATGAGTGGTTTCAAGTTTCAAGAAATCCACCCATGTGCCTGATCATGATACACTGTTGTACGAAGTGCTTATGATGATTATAAATGTTTATGATGTTGATCATATGTGTTTAAATACTGCTTCAATGTGCCCTTGATTATTGAACCAATATTGGTCATGTGAGTGAGATGGTTTACGTCTACTGGACCAGGGGTGTCGACAGTTGCTGACTTGGAGAGTGTTAGTGTCGGCTATGTGAGGGCCGGAGATGTACTTGTAAGGATGTATTTTGACAGTATCGGGACTTAATACAATGGTCTCAGCGTAGTATGTAGGTACTACGATGGATGACAGCAGTCATAGAATGATGTTGAGATTTATTGACAAGCATGAGATATCATATTGTAAATGCTAATTATTTAACTAACCTGATGTTTCATTAGACTGCATTATTATATTTCCTTCCCTGGGTTAGTTATCTCACACCACTCACATTTTAGGAGATGTGCCTGAGAAGGAGAACCCTCCGTATGAAGCTTAGAATAGATAAGCTGCTGCATTACTTTGGGATTCCCACTGAGGGGAATTCCGCTATCTTTGTCTTTTGGTTTCTTGAGCCATATGTTTTTGTAAAGTACCGTGTGTGGTACTTAATTTGTGTTGGTGTAATGTATTAAATCGTTATGTGTTCCAGTAACTACTTTGGTTTTGATTTAATAATAATTCATTTATGGAATTATGTGTTTATGATTAGACATGTGGTATGTGTTTGATTCCACCTATTGGGCACATGTGTGGCTTTTGTTTCTGGGCCTAACATTTGATCCAGCCTAATTAGAATCTTGAGTTTAGCTTTAAAAAAAAAAAAAAATCAATGACGTTTCCGAGCCCACTTCCGGGTCAGGTGTGTTACATTTCATGCATGAAGAAATATGAATGTATTTCATTTCCATGATTCATGCTATGTGTTATTAACTTATTTTTTTGATCTTATAAATACTCTTTTAATCATAAATACCTTATACATTTTAAATATATCAACTTTATTCGTCATACCTATATAGAGACTTTATATATAATATTCAAAATATCACAACTACTCATTTTCATATGATACTAAATTAATCAAAGCAATATTTTATAATCACACCTTTTGATATTGCTATAATTTCTAAACCAAAATATATAATTTTCAATTGAAAATTAGTTCATCAGTTATTTTTTCATTTCTTAATAAAATAATAAGTGCACACGCAATTGCATTTCAACAAACTAGGAAAACCTATCTGGTCTAAGGGATCAACGAGGATAATGATTCACGAAGTAGATTGGGCAATCTCGGAGTTACTCTTGCATCTTCGTTCGTTCACAAGTGTCAACATATAATTCTCACGTCAATATAGTGTAAAAACCCTCTAATTAAATTTGTGGAAGTCTTAATTAAGTTTTAAAGGTCATTTGATGAAGGTCATTAGAGTCTAAATAACTCAACATTTATGTTTTGTCCTAACCAAGGGTAAAATGACAAAATGATCATTTTACCCATAGTACTCCATTTAAACATAATTCATAAAACTCCAAATTATTAAAATAACTGATATATTCTTTAGAAAATCAGAATTTAGGAACAAAAGACTCATTATTAGAAAATGAAATTTCAGATCTAGTGAAGATGCCCAAAACTAGCATTTCTAGTTTTGAAATACAAACTGCGCACTGTTTTTGTAAAAATCATTTCGGGTTCTTTTCGGTATGGGAATAACTGGAGTAAATAGTCTTTGGAAAACTGTTTGATAATAGAATACACGAAAAATATTCAAAAATATCCAGAAAATCGTTTTGAAATGGTTATAGGTCCATTTTCCGGACTGATATATAAAAACAGTTTTCTATCTTAGAACTGTTCAGTTTTTACAAAATTATTTCGGGTACCTCCCCATGTCCGAAAACTACGAATAAATACTTTTTGAAAACCTCTTTCATAGTAGAAGATCTAAAAAATAGTTACAAATTTCCAAAAAATCATTTTGAGATATTTAAAGGTCCATTTCTTGGACTGATTTGTACAAACAGTTTTACAATGAATCATTTTTTTCCAAAGTTCATCATAAGATATCATTTCTTAAACCATTTTTCTTATAAAAACCAATAAATAAAGACATTTAAATATTCTAATGGAATTATAAAAATACTTTAAAAGAAAATATCTAAATATCAAGGATTTTAAATAAAACTTCTCATATAATTCTATTTTATGAAAATACCTACTACTTTCCATTTTCTCTTCATTACACTCCATTACTTAAATTCTCTCTATAGTTTCTTTGATAAAAAAACTTAGATGAAGAGATGAAACATTTTAACATCTAAATCAAAGAATCAAGAGAGTTAGGGAACATACTTATTAAAGCTTTAATCAAGTCTTCAAGTCCTTCCTTCCTTCTTTTTTTTCAACCTCCAAGCTTTCAAGAGAGATTTGCACCAAAGAAAGGAAGAGGAAGAGAAATTTTCAGCTCCCTCTCTCTTTCTTGCTTCAGATTTTTAGAGAGGAAAAAGATGGAAGAGGAGGATAGAAGAAAAGAATGGAGAAAGAGGTAGAGATGGAGCCCTACTCTCCTTTTTATTTTTTCCTTTGCCTTATCCTCATTTTACTTTTTAGTAAAAAAGCAAAAGCTAAAGGTGGTGAGGTGGAGAGCACTTATTGGTCCAAATTAAAAGTGGGGTGGTGAGGTAGAGAGCACTTATTAGTCCAATCTAAAGATGGAGTGGTGATGTTGCTTTCATCCTTATCTTGACATGTGGCATGCCACCTCATCATGTATTGCCACGTCATCACTGATGTGGCATATTTGCCACCTCATTAATTAGTTTTCATTAATTAAAATCCATTCCATTGAGTATTATCAAATTAAATTAGTAACTTAATTAAATCCCCATTAATCTCTCTTAATTAACTAATCACCAAAATTTCCATCAATTAATTATATTCTACTCTACTTTCAAATTATTTTAACTAATTAGTCTTTCTTAAATCTCACTTAATTACTATATCATTCTAATCTCATATTCTTACTTAATTATTTATTTCCTCGATCTAATACATAGTATCAACCCTATTCATTCCTCATCATTAAGGGAAATTATATTGATTTACCCGATTAAAATTTTGGGGTGTTACAATATTGGCCGATATCTCGACCTCTACACAAAACCATCAGTCTCGTATATCAGGTACGTCCAAACAAATATTGAACATGAGACCTCTAATCTAATGCAGTTAATAGTTGCCTTATCAATTCATTTTGATTGCCTTATCAATTCATTTTGATTTGTACATGACATAATTGATTCATATATCATTTTGATTCTTTGACATTCTGAAGTCATTTTCCATTTTTTTTTTTTTATTGTGGCAATTGGCATGTCCTTTACTCGTGCATTTTATGCTTTTAGAGAACCCTTTGGGGTTTTGAAAAAAAAAAAAATTATCTTTAAATTTCTAATAGGGTATTTACTTTTGTGCTGTAGTCTACCCTTCAAAAATTAGGAGTTTCGCCTATATACTGAGTTTTGGGTCGTAAAAATCAAGAAGAATTTGTAAAAGGCTCAAGGGTGTTTGAGATAATTTTAGAGAAAATCCTAAGAAAATTCATCTAATTAAATTTATAACTTTGTGTTTTAGAAAATCATGCTAGAACCTCAGGAAATCGAATAATCGACTACTCAAAAGTCACAGAAAATTCTAACACATTTTTATTTGGGAAAACTCAATTTCTTTATGGTCAAACTAAAGTTAAATTTCAGTTAACGGAAAATCAAAGAAAGAACAAACTTCACCAAAGTAAGGATTTACGATGAAATTTTCAACTACACAAAGGCTTCATAATTTGAAATTCTCAAAAACTAAAATTGCTAATAATTTATTTAAAGAAAAATTGTAAACAATAAATTTAAATGCTAAAATGAGATTCAAAATACAAATAAGAAATCACCAATTAGAGATCTCATACTTGAACTCAAACGCAATGCTTTGGGCATGCAAGAGCTTTTAGCTATAATGTTTGAAATACAAAAAATAATAAAAATAAACTTTTTCATCACTCTGACACTTGGTAAACACTTGGTTACAACTTCATCTAAGTATGTTAAAAATACACAAACTTAGGCTTACTAGAAAGGTTATTAAATAAGTTTTTCAATGAATTCAATTGTATAAAAATCTAATATTGTTTGATACATCAAATATGTTTGCAAAGTTGAACATCTTTTTCTTTGCCAATCCTAAAATGCCAAGTGTCCTGTCTAAAAATAAAAATGCAAAAATACAAAAAGGAAAAAGAAGAGGCATCCAAAGCTTTAATATTTCATTATTAATCTTAATTTCTTGCTCCTTGAGCAAAGGAAAAAAGAATCTTTAATGTACGTGGAAATATGACAACAAACATGGCATGAACAACAATGAAAAAAGAGATGCAATAGTGCAACCCCTGAAAGGAAGATAATAAGCTTGTTGCTGTACAAGACTATATATAGAAAATCTGCCCCACATTCAAGAGACTTTCATGGGGAATATTGAAAATAACACTGTTTTCCCTACAAATCCTCCTAAGGAATGCGTATATATAATCAACAGCTACTTTCTTCAGGAACCCAGAATCCCCTCTTGCTCTCACTACAGTATTCCCAAGAATGTGCACAACACCAGAATCTCTACAACTATTTAAGTACTCTAATTCATCCATTTCCAGCTGGTCCGACGACCTTCGCATGCTATTTGCTTGCAATGGGGACCTAACAGGCACAATTGAGTCATGCGACGATTGTGTGAAATCCATGTTGGAAGAAGATACTGAAATGCAGTTTTCAGGCAGTATGACGTCCGTAGATTTCTCAGTCTTCTGCCCCCTACAGGGACTGTATTCATCTGAATCTGAGCAACCTTCCATCATAGATTCTAACCGGACGAATAAGAAAAGCTTATCAAAAAGCATCTTCTCAAAATTGTCATCTTTCTTGTGAAGGTCTCTGTAGCCATATCTTGCAACACAGCGGAACATGTGAAAGTTCTTGGGCCCAATCCGTTTCACAATAAACCGCTCTTCTACTGGAACAGTATAGACAGGAAGGTACTTCACGCAGACAAAAACTACAACAGAATGGATGGCAGGGAGATTGATTATGAAGTGGGAGAAAATGTGAGGTACCCCACTTGCTAGTTCTGTGTATACAAGGCCTATTCCAGGGACTCGGACGAGTCCCAGACTAGGACCAAGGCCCAAGATCCATCCCAAGGAAACCTTGCTGTGCATCTCAAGCTCATACCGCTTTACAGTTCCATAATGCCATACATACATAATAACGAAAGATGCAGCAGCAATCACTAGTGGGGCCCAACCACCTTGACCTAACTTGAATAGAACAGCTGAAAGGTAAGTTAATTCGACCACCAGTGATAAGCCAGTGAAAATTAGGACAAGAATCCAATGGCACCGCCACACCAGCAACATGATTGGGATCATAAGGAAAGTCGTTACCAGCATAACTATTATAACCGCCGTTCCTGTTCATGAGATGAAATGGTTAAATAAGAGAAAGTACATAGAATAACAGATGTGAAGTATGATTTGAAGATATTTAGCACAATATCACGGTTTCAGTTTTCAGTATCATGATATCATCAAAATTTAGTTAAAGAAATGAGGAAAAAACTAACAATACAAATGTAAGGTACATACATCTGAAATGTTCAAAAAACAGTAGTAGGAATGTAATAATTTCAATAAGGTAAGCACTAGTTAAGGCTTCCTGAAAACAAAAAAGGATTATAATGCTCGCAAGTTACTCGTTTTGCCTGATGACTGAACACCATACACAGTACTGATGCATTAGGACTAGGGGTGTAAACGGACCTGCGTCTGGCCCGGCCCGATAAATAAGCAAACAGGCCGGATCCTAAGGTCCACGGACTTGGATTCGGACAGTCCGTTTAAACTCGGACAGTCCGCGGACGGTCCACGAGCCCGTCGGACTCACTTAACCCGTTATGGCCTATTGGCCTGTAAACACATGAGATGATCACTCTCTCTCGAAACCCTAAGTCCTATTTCCCTTGCTCTCATTCGCCATCTCAGTCTCTTCCCTTCTCCAGCCGTCACTCTCAATCGCTCTCTCCATCTCTTCCCTTCTCTCGCCGTCGCTCTCGATCGCTCTCTCCATCTCTTCCCAGATCTCTTCACCTCTCTCGCCACTCTCTAGGATCCGCTCTCTCTTTTTCCTTCCCTCTCTCTGGCTCTTCCCCTCTCTGAGTGCCTGTTTTTGTGTTTTTCTTTCTGGTACCTCTCTTTCTGCTGTTTTTGGGGGTTTTAAGACTTGGGTCTTTCCTAGTTTTCTCTCTAGACTGCTTTGATTTTCCTCTATGCCCCTGTTTTCAATCTCCACCTCCATCTCTGACTCAATCTCCATCCTTTTTCTTTAAAGTAAAACTCAAATCTATTGAGATCTGTGCAACCCAAAATCTGCAAGTCGTTGCCGTTATTACCCGCTGAGATTGATCAATCTGTTGCTAACCCAAATCTGATTGCTGCTAGTCCGATTTACCAAATCCAACCCACCCATTGTAGCCCCTCTTAATCGCTGCAGATTTGTTGTTGTTGCTGCTACTTCTTTTTCTTTTTCTTTTTTTAAGTAAATAATGTTGGGGAAAACAATGGAAGGAAATGGGTTGTGAGGGTTTTCTTTTCTCACCCTTTTCTCTCTCTAGGCTGCATTGATTTTTCTTGTTGCCCCTGTTTTATCACTTTTTTTCTTTCTGGGTATCTCTCTTTCTCATATTTTTTAGGGATTTGAATCTTTGCTGAATGGGCTAAAATCATTGCAAGAGTTTTTCAATCTTTAAAGAGATGGCTGCTGTAGGCAAGTTGAAGCCAACCACAAAAGGTATCAGTTTATTGGATGTATTGGTTTTTGCATTTATAGTGTTTACCAGCATTTTCATTGGTGTGAAAGAATGATTCACTTTGATTAAATCTGTCTTATCTATCTTTGGTATGCTTTATCTTTATTTAAAATCTTGTGTAGTATAGTGGGGTGTTTAGAAAAATAGGGATCAGATCCAAATTACAAGAACTCATTTCCATTTGAGAAGTCTTGTCCTAGGCTGTTGTTCTACTGGTTAATTCCTTTTGCAAATGTTTCCTGTTGGGTGCTCTAGGAGGCATGTTTTTCTTTCTCTCTGTGTGTGTGTTTTGCTCACGCCAACACAAAACTACTGGCTCTCTCTCCCTAACTGTGTGTATGAGCATGCACACATGCATTTGAAGAAGAGAGTAAGAAAACATTTGGAGCAGGAAAAATGGTGGTGGAGAATAAGACTTGGAAGATGAGTACATCTCCCTTCTTCTTCTATTAGAAAATAGATTGGCCCTTCTGTTCTCAAGTCTCAACAGTTTTGAATTTAGTTTATTGGACCTGCATTTCATCTTGTGCTACTGATTTTTAACAATGTGAGAAATTGGAATCCAAGAAGGTATAATATTTTTGAGTTCACTTTTGTTTAAACCTCTCTCTATGGTCCAAATCATGTTTGAACGGTTTTGCTCTTTTCTAATGTTCACTTGCATCCTTTCTTTATTTTCCTTTTCTTCGTTGATTGGAACCCAAAAATTATATATGCATGGATTTTTAAGAGGATGTGAGCTGTTTGCTTGAGAGGAGAAGAAAAGGAAATCATAATTTGCATACTTGATTTTTGAATGTTAAGCTGTGTGATACAAATCCATAACCACTATACTTTAGCAACTGATCCTGTTAGTGCATTATCCATCTTCCAAGTATGTTGGTGCCTTCTTAATACTTATTGTTCATTTTTTTTTCTGTCAATATTTCATTTACCTCTCCAACCTAGCTTATCTTTGCTCTTAGAAGATTATATATACTATTTATGACTAATTGGATTTGTAAACTATGAGTTATTTACCTTTTATTATCACTAACTAGTTTCTATCTTAACCAATGTGATGTACTTTTCATACTTTGGTAGTCAGTTAAAGGGTATTGTGTTCTTATAATGTATGGGCTGTGAATGTTTTCTTTCTGATGGGAATGTAGTGAATTCACTTATTTGTTAAAGAGGTAGTGTAAATGTGGTTTTTTTTATGGGAATTTAGTGAATTCACTTATTTGTTAAAGAGGTAGTGTAAATGTGGTTTTTTTTATGGGAATTTAGTGAATTCACTTATTTATTAAGGAGAGTTGTATTTATTATATGATGTAATCTGAAAATTTATGTGGGTTCTTTGTCTATTGTTTTGCATGTGAATTGCAGGTGAGAGGATAAATTTGGTTTATGGTGGAAGGAATGTGAGATATTTGAGGCTTGTAATTCCAGCAAGGGATCTCCAGAAAGCTACAGACATGAAAGAGAGGATATAGAAGGAGAGCTCCAATAAATAGATTATTTTATTTGAGCTTAATTTCAGTAGATTGTAACATTATTATTATCATGTATTTCTCTCTCTCACGAAAGTTATAGGATGTTAAAGATCAGTTTAAAATCAATCTGAACCTCTTTCAAGGATATGAATTAAAAATTTCTTTTTCGACTTTGAATACTTAGACTAAACTGAAAAAGTTTCAAGAAAAAATATTATCAATTGAAAAGTTCAAAATTTATCTTCAACATAAAGTTCAAAATTTATCTTAATTTTTCTTTAAAATTATTGTAGGGAGCTATTTGTCTTTCATCCAATCTTTTGTTTAAAAACTTGAAAAACTTAGCTGTTAGACTTAATTTGACTTAACAAAAAATTAAGTTGAGCAATTCAAGAGTTATTTTAAATTTTTTAAAAATTAATTAAAATTTTCAACATAGAACTATCAAATCAAGTCTTAATTTCATATATTTTAAATTTTGATTTAGGTTAGAATAATATATCTGATTTATTGGGTTCAGTCTAAAAAAATGAATTTGGGCCTTGGTAGTATGATGGGTTGAAAATAGACAAACGGGCCCTTATCGGGCCACGGACGGTCCGATAGCCAGATCGGGCCAGGCCGGATCTAAGATTAATAGGACCCTGTATTATCGGGCCAGGCCACGGACGGTTCGATTATCCTATCGGGCCGGAACGGATTCTGCCGGGCCGGGCTGGACCTAGGTCCGTTTACAGGCCTAATTAGGACGTATCTAGATCCTGATGCACAAATTTTGTTTTAACTAGGGCCATAATCTCTTTATCCATTCTTTGGTTCTGATGGGCCCACAACAATGCGGAGGGAACTGAATGTTTTCCCTATTGAATGAAATTAACCATCCACATCTACACTTTACACAATTGTTTATAACTTTTTCAATACTGTTGAGTTTTAAGTCAAAACAAATCAGGATTTCCAATCTGAAAATGTTTGGAATCCCATCAATGATGAGGACCATTACACTTATACATGATAGATTGATCAAGATGTTGTACCCAAAAGGACAAAATTAACAACTTCCAAATAGCAACAGGTTGAGATAACACTTAGACACAGAAAATAGCCAAAAAAAAAAAAAGCTGAAGGGAGGACACTGTATCAACCTAAAAATAACAATCACGTGAGTCCCTGTCAGCCAGACATTTGAAGGTGGATGTTATCTCCATGTCTGACCATTATTCAGTTCGAAGTTGAAAACTAGAAAACTTGACTCACTTTTAGTTGAGTTGAGTCTATTTGGAGACTCGACCAAGTCTTTATCAAGTCAAAAGATAGACTCAATGAATTATATACAGTATATTATTCTATTAAATGGAAGTGGTTTGTATTGTAATGTTTTTCATACGTCTTAATTCATGGGTTGACTAAAGGATGTCATTAGGTGTAATTGATTTGTAATTGATTATTTTTCCTTTTTTTCCACCTTGATTGGCTCCTTGTAATCTATATATACATGTGTACTCTTTTTTTCAAGACACAATTCAATACAATAAAGAGAGATTTCTTCTCCATAATTTCTCTCTTTTTTCTTTTTTTTGGATGACCAAAGGTATCCAGGTGTCTCGCCCGACTAGTCCATCGGGGCATCCGCACGCCAAAGCAATGGGACCTTACTCTGTACATAACCCATAGAGAGTACCCCAAAGGGGCTGGCCAGAAATTGACCCCAAGACCTTGCTGCCACATGCAAGAGCCTTGATCGTAGGCCAACACCCCTGGGGGTCTTTCTCTTCTCCTTTTCCTTTTTTGGAATTATTAAAGTCTGCAGTTTGATCTTCAAAGATATACATGTTTGGAAAGTTGACCATTGCATGAGAAAAACTATGAATTTTGCTTTTCTCCTTTGAAAAGAGATACTTATTTCTCTAGGAAAGAGTTATTTTCTATTGAGATGACAAATGAAGTTTTCATTACTATTACTCTTGAAAAAGAGATAGGTTGCTCAGCTTTCTTTTGCATGGAAGATGTTTAATACCTCCTCTAGGTGTGCCATTTTGTGGTGTCTAGCCCTTTTGCCAATCTCTGGAGCATTTGGTCGGAGCGGAGTAATAGGGTCTTCAGGAATTGTGCAGGAAGCCCCCAAAGTCTTGGCAACTGTGTTCTAGCCAAATGTACTGCTTAGGCTTTCTCCTTGTCCGACTTTCAGCATTTTTCTGTTAGTGACATTATGCGTACTTAGAAACAGTGTATTGGCCTTTCCTAGGTTACTTCATTTTTGTTTTTTGTTTGGGGCATGATTTTGGGAGTGCAAGGGGCATGATTTGGTTTCTTTTCTCCTTTTATGTACTTTGTTTTTGCACTATAGTGCTTTTAATATAATTTCAATTACCATTTCAAATAAAATAAAATAATAATAACAATGAGATCTTGGCCACAATATGCAACGCTTCTTCCACCCCTTTCTTTCACTTTGATTCTCTAAGAATGAACATTTACAACATGGGAACTACCTCTTTACCTTTCGCTATGAATTACACAAAAATCAGTGACTAATGGTGACAGGTGGTCTTGAGCGTAGGATATTGTTAGTGCCCTAGCTTGCCGAGTCCCTAATTTGTCAATTCCATGACTATAGGAAAAACACTTGCTAGAAGATTTAAAGACTCAAGATTGATCTGAAGAATGAAGATCAAGTCCAAGTTTCCAAGCTCATCAGTGGATGGCAATCACAAAAGTAAAATTAGCCATAGATGACCTTAGGTGGAACTCACCCTCTTAGTAGACCTTGCCGAGACTTAGGGAATCATATTGGTAAAATTAATTTAAGTCTAAGTAGTGCCTGGACAGTCACAGAACCATATGGGAAAAACATTGGAAATCTGGTAATCTGTCAGGACGACCCGTCAAGTCCACCGACCCATCGGTGAGACAGGACAGACCCACCGAGGTCATCGACATGTCGATTGTATTGACATGGGTTCTGGCACTAGAAGGACTATCATTCAGGGCTCGAGCATATCGTGTCCACCGACCCCTCGGTGAACACAGGACCGACCCATCGAGGTCCTCGATATGTCGACTGGGATTATGCAGTCTCGGGGCAAAAACAGACTGTAAAATCAGTCTGCTCTCTGATAATCAGGGTTCGACCTGTCGGTGAGCTTGACATGTCGATTTGGGTCAAGTATGAGTTCTGGACTTAGGGCTCTGGGGTACTCTCAGACAGACACATCGAGGTCATCAACCCATCAAGAGTACCAGGACCGACCCATCGATGGACATACATGTCGATCAATATTTTCAAGGTTTTGGTTGAGCAAGGTCTGATAAACTGGACCGACCCATCAACAAGCTCGACATGTCGAACATAAGGATTATCGACCCATCGGTATTTCCAATTTATGTACCGTTGAACTGCAATTAATGCACAACGGTCGGGTGGCTGAAAAGTCACATTTAAGTTCACCGACCCATCGGTGTGATCGACCTGTCGGTGAAGAACAGTTACGAAAACTGGTTTGTCTCCTTTATAAATACAACACTATTTCCAGCTGTTTGGAGATCCTTGGAGAAAACATTTATGAGTCTTTTCTACCACACTCATCAGTTTATAAATAGGCTAAGGAAAGATCATCATCTCTCTTGTACACATTTTGGTGAATCATTCAAATCAACCAATCGTCATAGCTTGAGTTTGAAAGAGAGGCAAAGGCAAATCATCGAGGATAGACATTGGTGACCCAAATTTCCTAGAGGCTTCCCATATCTTGTGATTTCTCTACACTTGGCGCATCTTCGGCACGCTTGCGAGATCACATTGGGAAGGAGATTTGAGAAGCACACATCTACACATTGCAAAGCTTGAAAGGCAAGTGCTTCTCCTTGGTTTGTATTTTATTTTTTATAAATCAAAACTTGTGAAGTGGATTAAAGAGGGTGTACTTTTGAACCATTATAAAAAATACAGGGTTTATTCTAGGCATTGGTGTTGGGTGAAAGTCCTAACCAATTGGATACGTGGAATTCATATTCTATTTAATGTGTGTGTAATTCCCTACTTAGTGAATTTGGGATAGCCCAAGGTTGGGTGAGTCCATCAGTGGATGTAGGAGGGTTTACTCCGAACCACTATATTGGTCTTGTAGTGTTAGAGCTAATTGCTTGAATGTTTGCATAATCACATTTGCTAACACACACACTTGATAGTTATTTCCGCTGCTAATTTTGTTAATCAATCAAGGAAATTTTTAAAAGAGCAACAAATTAGTAGATTGCCCTATTCACCTCCCCTCTAGGGTCAATCTTGTTCTAACACTCTGGGACTTTCAATTTTCATCTACGTGTTCGCTTCTTTTTCTCTTTTTTTTTCTAACCATGACACAGGGGTAGCTAGGGTTACAACGAATGATTTGTTTGAGTTGAATCAAGAAAGTTGACTCAAGCAAGTTTTAGCCTGACTCAACAAGTTGACCTCGAGTCAATTGGAACACTTGTTCAGCATCAAGTTTATGGTTGATTTACTCAATTTTACAATTCACTCAAGCCAACTTCCTAAGTCGAGTGAGTTTTTATTAATTTTTTATACCATGATTAAGCATAAATGCTATACTTCAAACACATACCCAATGTGTCCCAGTTAGGGGTAGAAATTTCTGACCCGACCCATGAACCCACCTGACTTGACCCCCAAAAAAAAATAAAAAAAGAGGTTTGGGTCATGCATTTCTTAAAAAAAAATTAAATTCCTCACCCTGACCCGACTCGAAATAAATCCAAGTAGGATTGGTAGAGGGGTCCCGAGCCCGAACCCAACTCAAATTGAATTAAAATTAGTCTTTAAATAATTTATTTATTTTTTATCTATTAATTTTAGCCCATGTACCCCACCAAGTTAAAAATCTTATCCTATTGCATGAACTTTCCATATCCCAATGTGCTCACATGAAATGGAAAGCCTTCTATCTTTCATCCTTCTATTAAAAATGACTTTTCTCTAATTTTTCTAAATTTTTAAATTTTTTATATAATTTGGGTCGAGTCAGTAGTTAAAATATCCGGGTTGGGTTAGGTCGGGTCAGACTAAAAAATTGTTATTACCCATCCCCCACAGTAGAAAGTAATAAGGAGAATAACTTGAGAAGAATAATTTCTCTTGCATTGAATTGTCTCAAAATCTATGGGAGAATATATGTTTAAATAATAACGAGAGCCAACTATGGTGGTAAGAATGTAATGAAATCAAAGAATAAGCAATTACAATAAATTGCACAGCTAGCAATATATTTCGAAGTCAACTTTCCAAACTGAGAATATTCTAGTCAACTATGTCCAAAAGTGGGTTCCACAACACTCCCCCTCAAAGATACTGAGTAAGGCCAGCCCGGCTTGCTTAAAACATGATTGAGTTAGGTCAGAGAAACAACCTTGATAAGCATATCTGCAAGTTGGTCCTTGGATTGTAGATAAGGAGTGAAAACCTGGACTTAAAAAATGTGTTGCCGAAGGAAGTGACAATCGACTTAAATATGCTTAGTCCTCTCATGAAAGATGTGTTTGAGGCTATGTTGATGGCAACCTGATTGTCACGAAACATTATTAACGAATCAGTAGGGTCAAGGCCTAACTCGGAGAGAAATTGCCGAAACCACAGTAACTCAGAAACAGTATTGGTCATAGCAAGATATTTTGCTTCAGCACTTGACCGAGCAACAACGTTCTACTTCTTGCTCCATCAGGAAACTAAATAGGGATCCTAAGAAGACACAATAACCAAAAGTAGAACAACGGTCGTCAGGAGACCCAGCCCAATCAACATCGGAATAGGCATGAACGAGCAAATGAGACTATGGTACATAGAACAATCCTTGTCTAGGATGAGCCTTGAGATAACAAAGGATATAAAGGACATGATGTAGATGAGTATCACGTGGATCATGCATGAACTGGCTGACCACACCTACAACATATGATAAATCCAATCAGGTGATATTAAACTAAATTAGTTTGCCAACTAATTTCTGATAAAAGGAAGGATCAGATTTGAAACAGATAGCTTTGTGTTGACATCCAATGGAGTATCAACAGGTTTACATCCAGAATATCCAGCATCCTGCAATATATCTAGAGCATACTTTTGTTGAGAGAGAGAGAGAGAGAGAGAGAGAGAAAGAGAGAGATGAACAAGCGACCTCGATCCCAAGAAAGTAACGAAGTTGCCCAGATTGTTGATGTCAAATGTATGCAATAGATACTCTCTTTGAACGCAAACATAACAGTATCATTATTTCCAGTAAGTACAATATCGTCAACATATAGCACAAGAATAATCACAACGGAGTTGACACAATTAAGAAACACTGAGTGATCTGTTTGACATCGAGAAAATCCATATAGTAATAAAGCACCACAGAATTTATCAAACCATGCTCGCGGAGATTGCTTGAGGCCTTAAATAGCCTTCTTCAATTTACAGATAAAGTGTGTCTCCCCCTGTTGCACAAACCCAAGAGGTGGAAGCATATAGACTGCTTCCTGTAAATCACTTCTTCTCTATGATGACATGTTAACTTGAGATTTCGTGGAATTAGGGTCAATGTGAGGTCTTGGGAGTGAAATGGAGAGTAAGAACCCACGGAAAGGATGATGGGATGAGGGATTGAGACCATGCATGGAGGAGACCAAACCAAATCGAATTGGGGGCTTGCATGGGGTTTTGGCTCAAGTAGATGAGCTGGGAATCGAACCTAGCTGAGGGTTAGCTGGGTTTTGCAAGGGTTGCGGAGGATATTGGGCTAAACCTTCCCATTGGAAGACCAAATTTTAGGGCTTTTGGCCCTAAATTGAAATTGGAGACCTTTCACTTGAATGGATGCTTATATATGTGTTATTGTGTTGTTTGTGTGTGTCCAGCTTCCAATTTGTCCTAGTGTGAACAATCGCCGCCTTGCGGAAGACCCAAGGACATCAACTGAGCACTAGGTGAGGGTTTCTCCACACTTTAGTAGACTCGAGCATTCATTGTGTTAATTGTTGAAATTATAGACTCACGTGTGAAGTGTGATGATGTTGTGATTGTATAATATGTGCTTAAATTATGATGGAAGGGTAATAAAACTAAGAAAATATGCAGAAGAAAAGAAGAAATAGAGGAAAGATCTACTGAGAGAATCCTCTCCCTTTTCTGTATTGTATTCCAATGTATATTTCAACTTTACATTGTACATGAATAAATAGAGTATGAGGAGTCAATCATGATAGCAAAAAAGGAAAATAATTAATCTAAATCTAATGACAACTGTGCTGTGCAAAATACACTGAATGTGGACACTTTCTATCCCAAATGGGTCGGGTCTCACAACACTCCCCCTTAAGCTGGTTCGAAGATATCTAATAATCCCAGCTTGCCAACAACAGAATCAAGTTGAGCCAGAGGAACTGACTTGGTGAAAATGTCGGCAAGTTGATCAGAGGATTTCAAATGTGGAGTGACAAGGCGACCTTCAGTAATATGTTGGCGAAGGAAGTGGCAATCGACCTTAATGTGCTTGGTTCTCTCATGAAAGATCGGATTGGAGGCGATGTTGATGGCCGCTTGATTTTCACAAAACATAATAAGGACATCAACAGGAGCAAAGCCCAATTCTATAAGAAACTGGCGGATCCAAAGTAATTCAGCGGTAGTATTAGCCATGACATGATACTCAACTTCAGCACTGGAACAGGCCACAACAGAGTGCTTCTTACTGCGCCAGCAGACCAGATGGGAGCCCAAGAAGGCGCAATAACCAGTGGTAGAACGTCGATCATCAGGAGAGCCTACCCAATCAACATCGGAATAACCTCGAACAGGCAAAGAAGTCTGGTGAGCAAAGAAAAATCCCCGTCCTGGATGAGATTTAATGTAGCGGAGGATGCGAAAGACTGCATGGAGATGAGTATCCCGAGGAGCCTGCATGAATTGGCTAACACCACCAACAACATATGATAAATAAGGTCGAGTGATGGTGAGGGAAATTAATTTCCCTAACCAGCTTCTGATAAAACGTAGGAGAATCCAGAAGAATCCCATCAGAGGCAAAGAGCTTGGTGTTGGTATCAAGTGGAGTATCAGCTGGTTTGTAACCAAAGTAACCAGCATACTGAAGGAGATCAAGTGCATACTTGCGTTGAAATAAAGTGAGGCCCTGAGATGAACGAGCAACTTCAATCCTAAGAAAGTAACGCAATGGTTCCAGATCTTTGATAGCAAACTTGCGGTGAAGATATGCTTTGAAGGTAGAGATGGCAGTCGTATCATTGCCAGTGAGAATAATATCATCCACATAAACAACTAAAATCATAACCACAGTAGAACGTCGATAAATAAAGACTAAGTGATCCATCTGGCATATGGAGAAACCATAAGGCAACACAGCACTGCTGAACTTCTCAAACCAAGCCCGAGGAGATTGCTTGAGGTCATACAAAGCTTTCTGGAGACGATAGACAGAGTGGGACTCCTCCTGCTTGACAAACCCCAAAGGGGGTAGCATATAAACCCCATCCTGTAAATCACCATGGAGGAAGGCATTCTTCACATGTAACTGATGAAGCGGCCAAGCATTGGTGGTGCAAGAGAGATCAAAATTCGAACAAATGTAATCTTGGCCACTGATGAAAAGGTCTCATTGATAGTCCACCCCATAGGTCTGTGTGAATCCTTTAGCAACCAAACGAGCCTTATAGCGAGCAATGGACCCATCGGGATTGTGTTCAAGGCAAATATCCATTTGCAGCCAATCGGAGTCTTGCCTGGAGGAAGAGGCGTCATATCCCAAGTATGATTCTGCTCTAGAGCGTCTAAGTCTTCAGCCATCGCTGCCTTCCAAGTGGGGTCCCGAAGAGCAGATGCATAGTACGAGGAGAAAGCTTATCGCCAGAAAAATGGTGAACAAAGCATGCATAACCAAAAATATGTAATGGCAAAATGGGATGTGTTTATGAAGTGAGAGTAGTTGAGCGGGTGACTGGTTCGACAAAACACGGGAGGGCATGCGGTTGATGAGATAACAAGCAGTCAAGACTGCCTCAGGCCAGTAAGACTGTGGTACATGCATGGTAAAGAGGAGAGATCGAACAACCTCCAATAGGTGTCTATTTTTACGTTCCGCTACACCATTCTACTTTGGGGTAGAGGGACAGGACAATTGGGATTTTGTAAACTGCGCGAAAATGTGCAAACACGTAAGACTTATTTTTCATAAGATAAAGCCAAGTCATTCGTGAAAAATCATCAATAAATGACACAAAATATTGGAAACCAATGCGAGAAAGAGAAGGTGATTGCCAAACATCAGAATGAATAACAGAAAATAAAGAAGCGCGTTTATTCATACATGAAGGAAAACAAGTTCTAATACGTTTGCCAAATAGCAAGGTTCACACGCAAAATGCTGAAATGATAAAGAGGGGACAAGCTGTCGTAAAATAGAATCACTAGGATGTCCAAGTCGGCAATGCCACAGCCACACATCAGACGAGGATGAGGTCGAACAGGCCTCAGAAGCAACAGGAGGATGATCAAATAGATATAAGCCCTCAACTTCGCGCCCACTACCAATTACCTGCCTCGTGGTCAGATCCTGAAAAACACAATGAAAAGGGAAAAAGTGGCTGAGCAATTAAATTGTTTAGTAAGCGTACTAATAGAGAGCAAATTGCTAGAAAAATTTGGAACATGAAACACAGATGGAAGGTGCATGGTGGAAGAAAGAGGAATGGTCCCCTTGACCAACAATAGTAGTAGAGGAACCATTAGCTAAGCGAACATTACCATATAAAACAGGAGAAAGGGGTGAGAAAATAGAGGACATACCAGCCATATGATCGGTGGCACTAGAATCGATGACCCAAGAATTAGAGGTATGATTGGCTATTGGCCCAGTACATGAAGAGGAGGAGATAACATTGGAAACCTCGGGATGTTGAAGCCGATCCATACATTGTAACAACATGTTGAAGTCCTGACGAGTCACAAGAGTATCATCACTAATCACATCAGGGGAGTAGGTGGCAGGAGTAGCGGCAGAGGTATTGGCTTGCTTGGGACGTCCATGTAGTTTGTAGCAGGAATCCACAAAGTGATTTGTCATCTTGCAATACGTGCAAAATCGAGACCCCTTCTTCCGGGTACTCTCGCCAGGTGGACCAGGAGCCCCCCGTGCTAAAGAAGGCATGGGAGGATGAGAGGTCACTAATGCAGAGCGTTCAGCAAGCACAGGAGTCATGACAGTGCAGGCGCCGATCATCACGGAGTAAGGCAGAATAAACTGCATCTAGGGAAGGAAGAGGGTGTTGTCCCAGCAATTGGGCCCGAATGGGTTCAAACTCCTGGTTGTGGCCAAGCGAGTAACTCAAAAACTCATCGTCGAGAAAGAAGTTACTGATAGAGAACAACATCATCAGATAACGGAAATTTAACTGCTTCAAGCTGACCCAATTCAAGCCAACATGTCCGCATCTTGGAGTAGTATTGAATCAGAGAGAGCTCCCCATGGCGAAGATGAGAAGTAGTTTGATACAACTCATAAAGGCGGGCAGAATTATCACCGTTTGAATACAAAGCCTTAATGGTGTCCTAGACATCTTTGGTTGTGGGAAGGGTATAGACAGTCCCATGAACATGATCCTCCACAGAATGAAGGAGCCAAAACTGCACCAAAGAATTATTAGCTTTCCATGTACGATAGGAGGAGTCCGTTTTTTCTGGTTCAAGGGCAGTACCATCAATATAATCGGACAGCTGCTTGACAGTTAGGAACATCTGAGCCGAGTGAGATCATTGGAAGTAATTGGTCTCATTCAACAAGACAGTAATGATCTTTCCAATATGTTGAGTGCCATAAGACGTCAGATCAGGAACAAAAGATTCCCCAGAGGTCTTCGGTGGTTCTGTAGATGCAGACATTATCCCAAGAAGAACCCTTTAAGCAAAGGAATCCAAGGGGAAAAAATGCAGAGAGATCTGGGACAGCAAACTGGAAGAAGAGCAACAGTATAGGCAGATTCAGCGAACCAAAAAAGGCAATAGGTGGGGCCCACCGATGATGAATAGAGGATTAGGCTGGCGGGATTCTAGTAGCAGCAATAGGCGACACCATAGAGGGGAGAAGGAAGAACTGTTGCAGCAAGAAGTAGCATATCACAGTAGAAAAGGGCCCAAAAAAAATTTTCTAATGTTCCCAGCAGCTGTGAGGAAGACCAAGAAAGAGGGGCCCACTGTTGACCGAAACCCTGGGTCCACCCTAGGTGAGTGTAGGTGGGCCAGGGGCGACACCAATGGAAGAAACCTGGAGGGTATCCGTGCACAGATCCAACAGATATAGGCGAAAAATAAAAAACTGGCGATGCTTTGCCTAGAATGACGAGGGAAAGATGGCCACCAAAAACCAACTTCGGGGAAGTGAAATCTGAAAGTCCACTGTATAGATGAAGGGGTCCACCAAAAACGGCAAGGAATGATGTGGTCCCACTTGCCAAAGATGCGTCGATAATGAGATTGAAGTCCAAGAATGGACTGCTACAGAAGGAAGCTGACGAAGGCACTTCTAGAAATCTGAGACAGACAAGATCTTAGATCCAAAAACAGAGGGAAGAGATGATCCGCTACAGGTCCTCGAAAAGCCGGAATCAAAGATGTTGCCGAAATCCGGTGAGGAACAGTAAAACGGAAGAGGAGCAAAGCTCCTTAAAGCGTCCAGAAGATCTTTTTGGTTGATACCATGTTGAATATTATAATAAAACTAAGAAACTATGCAGAAGAAAAAAGAAATAGAGGAAAGATCTACTGAGAGAATCCTCTCCCTTTTCTGTATTGTATTCCAATGTATATTTCAACTTTACATTGTACATTAATAAATAGAGTATGAGGAGCCAACAATGATGGCAAAAAAGGAAAATAATTAATCTAAATCTAATGACAATTGTGCTGTGCAAAATACACTGAATGTAGACACTTTCTATCCCAAGTGAGTCGGGTCTCACAACAGGTAGTGGCTTAGAAGTGTATCAAAGCCCTCCCCAATGTGATTCCCTTTTTACATGTAGAAAATGTGGATAGGCTAGGAGCGTATATGCTATGTTACGACTCTTATTGTGAACTTGCTGAAATTCATGTCATAAATTACATGGAGAGTGTGGCCTTGCATGAAGCCTTAGAGAGAGCAAGGCATTAATGTAACCCAAGAGATTATGATGTGCCAAGTAGGCCATCATTGGTGAACCATGCCAAGAGGACAAGAGATTATGATGTGCCAAGTGGGCCATCATTGGTGAACCATGCCAAGAGGGTAAGAGATTATGATGTGCCAAGTGGGCCATCATTGATGAACCACGCCAAGAGGGCAAGAGATTATGATGTGCTAAGTGGGCCATCATTGGTGAACAACGCCAAGAGGGCAAGAGATTATGATGTGCCAAGTGGGCCATCATTGGTGAACCACGCCAAGAGGGCAAGAGATTATGATGTGCCAAGTGGGCAATCATTGGTGAACAGTGCCAAGAGGGCAAGAGAATATGATGTGCCAAATGGGCCATCATGGGTGAAACCTGCCAAGAGGGCAAGAGAATGTGATGTGCCAAGGCCATCGTTTGTGAACAAGGCCAAGAGGGCCCCTCTATGAAGGTGAGATGTAATGGGAGAGAAGGAATAAGAGATTGTGGTAAACTAGAGACTTATATCTTTACATCTTTTGTCATGCAATTGCATAGTAATATTAGTTGTGTTTGAGTGATATGTAATTGTTATGCTTGCATGTATTCTGACCTCTCACAGATGCAGGAGATTCACTGGAGGTAGGGTTCAGTGGACCTTCTACTGTGAGGGTGAGGACTACATATGGAAGACCTGCTATGTTTATTTTGTATTTTGTCCTTAGACATGGAATGTCTAGATGTGAATAGCCTATGTTAAGAACCATGTGTCCTGGGGTTTAGGCCATCACAGGGTCCCACATGGTCAACTGGGTTCTGTAGTGGGTCCCACAACACCGACTTGAACCCGACTCTACCCATTGTCACCTCTATTCCCAGTTGGAGTATGCAAGGAGACTCAAGTGAGGTTTTATTAATTTTTTATATCGTAAGCATAAATGCTTTACATCAAACCAATGTTTTCAAAATCGTATGAGTTGTAAGTCGCCTCGTATGATTCGATTTGACTCGACTCGGATGGTCCTAGCGAGTCAACATGCATGATGAGTCGTGATTTATCAAAAATCGTATGATCTTTTGTTGAATTGCAAATCGTGCGATTCAAACCCAGTGAATCGTTGCATCGTGCGATTAACTGAGAAGAAGGGAAAAAAAAAGAGGGAAAGGAAAATAAGAGGGAAAGATGTGCAGATAAATCCTCTTGCCTTGCATCCCATCGCCTAGTCTACAAAAAAACCATCTTCTCCACAAGCTTTCCTCCTGTCTGCTCTCTCTACAAGTTCTACTAGCCTTCAAGCCTTCCAGGTATGCTTTTTTATTTTTTTTCTTTCTGCTCTTCTCTATTTCCATTTTTTTTCTTCTTCTCCTTCCCTCCATCCTCTTTTCTTCTTCTTCTACTTCTTCCCCTCCTTCCTCTTTTCTTCTTCTTTCTTTCTTCTTCTTCTCTTCTTCGCCGTCGTCATCTGCATCTTCATCTTCTTCGTGTGATTTTCTTTGGAAGCTTCTTCTCACAAGTTCTTTTCTTAATTTACATTCGCAAATGGCATACATAGCATAGTATGTAATGAAATAACAAAGTTAAGCTTGCAGGTCCTCCTCTTATTTTCTGCCGCTATTTCTTTTCGTCATTTACATTATTCACAAGTTTGCAGCTCCTAGCAAGAGGACCTATAACATATTTTCATCAACAGTCCTCGGACTGACTTAATGGTTTCACTTACAGACTTTCATGATAATATAATACTGTAATTGTATACTGTATATATTTGAGTAATACTATATATTTCAGTATTTTGTATTATGTAAGATGTATTATATATTGTATTGATTACAATATAAAAACAATTTTCTAATAATAGAAAACAATTTATACATAATATTTATGTACTAATGTCTCCGCATATTTACTTATATATTATGAGGAAGTGAACAAAGTATCTTATTATTCTATGTCATTTTATATGTAATTGTAGTATCTTCTCTATGTACATCTTTATTTTCTTTAATGAAAATTTTGTTTTACTGCTCAAAAAAAATATGTAATTGTAATATAAATAATAATTATTAGAATAAATGTTATGAATCTTACGATTCTACGATTTACGATTCACACTACTAGACCGATTCACGATATGATTCGAGTTTGACAACATTGCCTCAAACACATTACCAATGTGTTCCCAAGTAATTTAGTGGAGTAAGTAACCACACACTATATTTCTCTTCTTCTTTTTTTATACATTTTTTGAAATGGTTACTATATTAATAGAGAAAAAGTACTAGGGGTACAAATACAAAGAGCATACAAAAAAGAAAAGAAACAACCAAACAACCTGGTACACCCACAAAAGCCTGGAACAGTAAAGGCTAAGAAAAGAACACTTTAAAGTATGCACTTGCTATTGCAAGATTGAGCCACTTCAGAAGTATGTGCTCCATATATCTCCCTTTTTTTTGGGAATCTAGGCAATCTCTGTATATATCTTTTTTTTACCCCATTTCCAATCTTCCCATGTGTGTCCATCAGTCTCCAGCTAACATGCTTTCTCTAATATGTATATCTTGTACAAACTCATCACCAAGAACCAAAACTCCTAAAATGTTTTGTTTATCCATGTTTCATGCAGCAGGACATGTTTAATAGTTATTTAGCTAATCCAGTCATAAACATTATGGCCTTATTATTACTCAACCTATAAAGTCTTATTAATTTATATCCCTATCTACAATGTGTATCAAAACATCCTGAATTTTGTTCTAGTAGGATTTGGTACTTTCTTAGACTCTTTGAAGATAACTTGGTCAAGTTAAATGCCATTGGGTAGTCTTTTGCATGCATAGCTTCTATATGGAATCCAAGAACTCTTCTACATAGCTTCGTATTCTACCATCATTATTGTGGATTTTTTGGGGCAGAGATCAATAGCATCTTCCATAATGTTAAATGATCCCAAATTTTGGTTGTTGATGAAGTATAAATTCCCTCCCACGTCTACAAAATCATTCTTATTCACAACTTGGGCTCTTTTACCAATTGATCTAGTCTAGAGTTAATCGCAAGATTCAACCCAAGATATAGAGTTCATGCCAAAACCAGTTCTCCAAAAGCATTCCGAGCGACCACAAAAATGGAAGCAATAAGAGAACCATAAGTGGTATATGTAGGAAATCTACCTTAGAGTAGCTCTCACATTGAATGAGAGAGAGGTGTCAAGACAGCCATATAATCTCTCAAGTCTCAACAAAAGCCTTCAAACTTCAAGCTTCAACCAAAATTCACAAAAACCAAAACATTTGCCACATGGCTTTCATTAATTATATTCTTCCAATAGAAAAGAGGCCCTAGGGATAACCCCAACCATCGCACCAACATAACAGTGAATAACCTTTCAAATTTTACAAAACTAAGAGTCATTAAATAACCCTATGACAAGAACCTGTAGCACAAATGGTAAAGGCTCATTACTACAACCTAGAAGTTTTGGGTTCAAATCTAATGAGCATTAGTTAGGCAGTCGGCCCATGCAAAAATTTGCCAAATCCAATTTGAAGGCCAATGTAACGACCCGACTCGACAACAGGGCTTAGGGCTTGACTCAGTGTGATATTGTCCGCTTTGGGCCTCGCACACAGCTCAAACCCGCACGGTTTTGTTTCTGGGCCCAGACCCACGTGGCCCGGCCCAAAAGGCCTCACACATTGTCAAAGGGGCTTTGGCCACTTATATCCCCACTTTTTCCCCCTCCACCACCGATGTGGGACTTTTCCCACATTGGTGGGTAGGGGTATCACAGCCAATCCCAGATTGATGGGATAATGGCTTAGATGAATGATGATAATTCAAAAACCCTATGATTCCCTAGAGGGAAAAAAAAGGGTCGATAACCACTTCATTTGGTATCAAATTTAACAAACTTGGGTTCCTTGGATAAATGGACATAGATGATAAAACATTGAGGAACCTTTCCAACATTGATCGTAATGACAAAAAAGATCCATTCATTTCAGTATTTCACAAATCCTAGCAGACTACTATATAAATAAACGTGGTATGCCTAATGGAAAATCATGTGAATTGCAAATGTGTAGCAAGACAATGTTAGACTGATCAAATCATGTCATTCCTCGATGTACACTATAATAAGTCATAATTAGGATAACTAATAGAATCAAAATTAAATCAGACAAATGCACTTAGATTTTATAGGAAATCTCACCAGAAGCATTCCCAATCTGAGTTGTATTTCCAAATGCAGCAGTCACAATAATGCAAAGAATCATAAGAATCCAATTGATATCTGGTATGTATATCTGACCAAGGAACTTCTTTGATGTGTGAACAACCTTGACCCGTGGAAAACAGCCTAGTGCAAGTGCCTGCTTGATAATTGAGAAAGTCGCAGATATGGTGGCTTGACTAGCAACAATTGCAGCTGTAGTGGCAATGACAAACATTGGCCAGTACATACTACCTACAAAAATGTACGATGTCAACAACACTCAAAAGAGGAAAGAGGAAACATAGGATACTGAACCCCAGAAGATGTACAGTTTGCTGATGTGGACTCCATGCATTTGAGTTCTGTTGTCTAGTGATCCAGATGGGTCAATAGGATGGAATGAGAAGTGGTGGAAGATGGCCCAAATCTGAAAGCCCTCATTATTAAGGCTATTCTAGTATTAGTCCATCCATCTATTTACAGCCAGCAATCAAACGATTAGTAACTTAATCTGAAGGTTTTCTAAGAACACTCTATCCAAGGTTGACACTAGACAAAAAGGATGGATCACCATACAACTGAACCCAGGTAACAGAAAGATGCACCTCATTGAACTATACATTGTTTGGAGGCTCAGGATCATACAATTCCTTAATTGAAAATGTTTGCCACAGAACAATTTTCAACCTGGAATGGAGCGATAGAAAGCATCCTTCACATGATCCTGATGCTTCATAAGGTAAGCTGCTTGTCCACTATATGCCAAAAGCAAACAAGGGAACACAACCAAAGTGAAAGCTATCTGCATAAAAGTGAGAAGTCAATTCATGAAGTGTAGTCTAATCTCAGAGTAACTGAAGGGAAGTGGCGCGATCAAAGAAAAAAGATCAAGGGAAGTGGAAAAGACAAGTCGTACAAAAAGAGACCACCAAACTGTGCCAAAAAAGCACGCCAGAAATTGCATTGCACTATATACAAAATCAGAAGACTCCATAAGGCCTTGCCTAGCCAATTCGTTGGCTGGTGAGATAGCCTCTCTAGGGCATATGAGAAAATAGAGTGTCGGATTTTGTTCACTTTGTTGAGGAATTTCCACAGGCACATAGAGCCCGAAGCACAACTCAGAATCGCCTTAGAGTCCCCTTCCAAGATACCCCCAACAGCTCCTACACCTCCATTTCCATAACCCAATCCACAGAGCGTGCAATTCCGCTTAAATAGCCGAACAATTCGAGAGGGCCCCTCAAATGAGAGGCTGATCACACCAAAATGATCTCTAACCACACCACCAAAGACAGTCATTCCGCGATCCTGAACACAACCACCATCAAAATTTAACTTAAGAAGCCCCAGCTCAGGGGGAGACCAAGAGACCACCTATTCCTAAGCTTTCTGACATCCACAACGGCCGAATCCCTACTGATATCTGAGACCTTTACTCCCTGATAGGGCCTAGATCCCTAAATACACTAAGCAGCTCTGAACTTGATAACATCAATGACTTAGGTTGCGTAAGATGGCTTCCCCTAGAAGACCTTTTTATTTCTCTCTAACCAAATTGACCACACAATACTAAGCATCGCCACACGCTAGAAATCTATTCGGAAGGAGCTTCCCCCGAGAAGAACTAATTCATTCCACAACAATGACCAGGCGGATGGCGACAGAAATGGATGCCCAAAAGTTGAAGAAAATGAGACCATATGGAGTCAGCAAAGGGACAATGCAAAACCAAGACCAATGGGTGGGAAAATTTGTGCTTGATTCTGAACGGATATAAAGCTTTCATCCATACATGTCAACCAAACACCCAGGGTTTTGGTGGTTTCCAAGCTAAGAGTGGAATTCTATAGGATAGTTTAATTGCATAATTTTCTTTAGTGCGAAGAACTGTTTGCAAAATGTTTTATAATCATAATGTTTCTGTACATTGTGTTCGGATTGTAGTATTTATCTTAAATGCTATCCTACCTTCTCCACATCTTGTTAAGATTTTGGTTATCTTTAAAAAATAAAAGAAAAGGAAAACCAAAAAGGAAAAAAAAAAACTAGGATTCCACTCTTCAACCATGGCGCCAAAACATTAAAATTAAATTAAATTTGGGGCAAATCCAACTGACCTCTAGAAGGATAAGGATGGCATGAAATTACCTGAACAGCCAATACAGGGAAATGGGAAAGGTCTGCAAAGAGTGCTTCTGTTCCTGCAACATGATATAGATATCTTAATGAAAATAGGTCTAAAAACATGATCACACCGAAATGTACAAGGCTTGAGATTAGCTGACCAGTGATACTAAGCATAATCCCTCCAAGGGAGGTCCATCTATCCCTCCCACCTCGTTTGAAATAGCGGAAAATGTAAACTGGAGAGAAAGCTTTCAAAACTGAACTGTCGTATTTCCATATATTGAGAGCTCCAATGGCTCCAATCAAGAGAAACCACAGAAGGACAATAGGTGCAAAAAGCCATCCAACTCTGTCCGTACCATAGTGTTGCATGCTAAAAAAACCAACTAATATGACCAAGGCAACAACCACAACTATATCTGAAACATTGAGGATGAGGAAGCAAATAGTGTTCAATTATTTAGCTTCAAAATCACAAAAAGGAAGCAAAGATTGTGTCTGCAGTCTACCATGCAGTATTTTAAATTAAAAAAAAAAACCCCTTGGGAATATAAAGATAAAAGGGAATATGTACAAGAACAAATAGCTGAAACATAGAAGCAAATCTGAACACATCTATAGAAAAGAAAATGCACAATGATTTGCTGTATATCATCTGGTATTCTGTGATTGATATAATAAACGTTTTGTTCGCACTCTCTATTGCCTTTTCATGGCATTGCATGAGTATTTAGCATTGATCACACGTATTGAGATATATTGTGTTGATGGGCCATTGAGGGCCGATTATGTGTATTGAAGCCATTGAGAGCCGTTCCATATATTGATAGCCAGTGAGGGCTGATGTGCTGATGCGTGGGTTGTAGGACACGCATCATGACATTTGCATATTGCATTACCATGCATAGATTAATATATGTGCTATATGGTAGAAATGTTTCTATATATGATTATATGGATTTGAGTATGATTTATATGATAGAGATATTCCTATGTGTGATTGTGTGGAATTGAGTATGAAAATGTGGTGATTGTATGTATAACCTAGGTTATGTTGTCCGTGCGTATAGGGTAAGGTAGACCATATGATGGGTTGTATGGTTATGACAATTACCCGATTTTTTTTGAGCGGTGGATAATTACGTGACTTGAGACATTATGGGTTTTCTGGTTGTATTGAATGGAAGCCAATGTTGTGTCTGTCGGTGGTTGATATCGAGATTGAGATACCTGTATGGAGACACATCAAGAGAGGTCATGGGGGTTAGGTGGAAAGGCCGTAGTATGTAGCCATGTGTGACATGAGATGTGATGTATAGATTCACTAGGCCGAGTGCAATTGAGATAGGACTAAAGTATAGGATCGTGTTAGTGCGATTGGTAAGATGTATGGTATTTCCTGGGTCGTAGTTAATGTGTTGGTGGTAATTAGGTGTCTATAGATGGAGAGTGGTTAGGTGTGTGGTGAGTGACTCCAAGAAGATGTTCATGTATTGTGGGATGGGTAGTGTGAGGTATTTCATGTTTTACCATGCAGTGATTTATGATCTTGTCATATTGAGAATCTTATTATTTTCCTACTGAGCTGATGATCCAAGGGAAAGTGAAACTCACTCCCTAACAGTTTTTCAGGTTATCTACTGAGGAGCGGCTGAGCGTACTCTCAAAGTTGAGTCTTGGAGGGCTTATATCGGATGAATAGTTCTTTATTTATGACATTGAGTCAGAGTTTGTGTCATCTTTAAGGTTGTAATATGTGAATATTGATGTTTATGTTTAAACCTTGAGGTTAGTGCTTGATTGGAGAGTTGCTTTGGAAAAAAAACTAGTTCTCATGCTTCGTTTCTCTTCGGAGGATGGGGTGTGACAAACTCAATCCACATCCTTGTGATTGCCACAATAAGAATGTTAATTTAGTTAACAAAATTTAGATTTCAGAAAATATATTTTCTAATGATTTTTATCCCAAGAATCTGATAACATTGAAACTGACAACCCTCACTGGTTTTATTCTGAAGACTAAGTATCTCTTTGTTTTTTTATCGATCTACTTTACAGTGTTGTTAAAATCATACGAGTTGCCTCGACTCGGATAGTCAATCGAGTCAACTAGCTGGTCAACTCGAAAAATGCCATCAATCGTCCGAGTTTTTCTAAAATCGCAAATCGTGCGATTCCAAACTCTTTTGAAGAAAAAAGAAGAAAAGGGAAAATGAGCAAAAGAGGGAAAAAAAAAGGGAGAGAAAATCAGCAGAATAGGAAAAGACGTGCAGGAGAAATCGAAAGTCATCTTTTGATTGCTTGGGAAGATCGAAAGTCTAAAAAGGGTTGATAAATACCTGGCCCTCTTACTTGTGTTTCTTTCAAGCAAACAAAGAAAAACCCTTCAAAACCCTTTCTTCATCCATGTCTTCTCCTTCAAGCTGTGTCTGCGAAAGTCCTTCAAACTGTGGTGTCTGCAGAAGTCGTTCAAGCCTTCAACAGTTCGAGAGCTCGAGTTAGAGGTATGCTTCCCTATTTTCTTCTTTTCCTCTTCTCCTCTCTGGTTTCGCCTCTGGTTTTTCTCTCCGTCTTCGCTTTCCTCTTCTCAGCATTGTCGGTTTCGCATTAGCTCTTTATTTTTTTTGCAAACTTAGATACTATACTGTAATAGATATTTATTTGATTGGGTGTTAGGTGCCCATGTCCTCGTATAAGGAGATGGAAGTGCTTCCGTGTGTTTTTTTTATCGTGTGAGGTCTGTAAAAATATTGACTATAAAAATATTTTATTGAAAAATAATTATATTTTATTTAAAATTTTAAATAAATAGAACTAATAGTGCTTAAGTATTAATTGATTATATTGACCATAAAAATATTTTATTGAATATAGTATTTTTTACTATATTATAAAAATATATTTTATTAAACTAAATCAGTTCTTTTAAATCATTAAATGAATAACTAAAACTGTTTGAATTTTTTTAAGACTTAGACCTCATATTATTTCATATTATTCTTTTAATATATTAAGTTTTTTTACAATATTGACTATAAAAATAAGTTTTAATTGAAAAATATTTATATTTTATTTAAAATTTTAAATAAATAGAACTGATTGTGTTTAAGTATTAATTGATTATATTGACTATAAAAACATTTTATTGAATATAGTATTTTTTACTATATTATTAAAATATATTTTATTAAACTAAATCAGTTATTTTAAATCATTAAATGAATAACTAAAACTGTTCGAATTTTTTTAAGACTTAGACCTCATATTATTTTTTTACTATATTAAGTTTTTTTACTATATTGACTATAAAAATAAGTTTTAATTGAGAATATTTATATTTTATTTAAAATTTTAAATAAATAGAACTGATAGTGCTTAAGTATTATTGAATATAGAACTGATAGTATTTTTGTAATGCATATTATTTCTAAGATAGAGATAATGAAAATTCTGATATTAATATTTTTTTGTCTTTTTTTTTGTGGATGATAATTTACTGTGGATGATAAATGGATGTTTCTTTCTAATTTGTAAAGATTGCTAAAATGGTTCGAAGCAATGGAAATGAGGGACAAGATGAAGCATGGCAGTTTTGCACTAGATTGGAACCGGGTGACCATGTGCATGTACAATGCAACTATTGTTAAAAAAAAAAAAAAATTGAGTTGTAGGTATTTATCGAATGAAACACCATATAGGAAAAACAAAAAAAGACGTAGCAGCATGTCCTAAATGTCCCGAGTCGGTGACTCAAAAATGCCTTGAATTGATGGGGAACAATTTGGACACAAAAAGAAGAAAAAAGGATGCACAAATGCAGGCTGAGAGACCTGATTATTATTTTGATGATTAAGACCCAAAAGGGAAGGGGACCGATGAAAAAATGTATTAATGTGGATGATGATAAGAAACAAGCAACTCTAAATAGAGTTTGGAAAAAAGAAGACAGAATCACAGTGTGCAAAGGTATTGCTCGTTTTTTCTATGCAAATGCACTCCCCTTCAATTTGGTGAAGAGTCCATTTTTCCAACCCACGTGTGAATTAATTGCAAGATATGGAATTGCGTTGAAAACTCCATCATATCATGAGATGAGAAATACTTTACTCAAAAGTGAAGTTGAAGATGTGGAGAAAATAGTTGGAAAAGCATAGGAATGAATGGACCAAAAAAGGGTGCACAATAATGACAAACGGTTGGACTGATGGAAAAAATCGGTCCATTACTAATTTCCTTGTAAATAGTCCAATAGGGAGTATATTTCTGAAAAGTGTTGACACATATTCGATCTACAAAAATGGAGAGGACTTGGCCAACCTTATAAATTCGGTCGTAGAAGAGGTAGGTGTGGAGAATGTGGTGCAAATTATTACTGATAACGCATCACCGATATGTAAAGGCTGGAAAAATCTTGATGGCGAGAAGGAAAATTTATTTTAGACTCCATGTACAAGCACATTGCCTTGATCTCATGCTTGAAGATATAGGGATAAGGAAATTGGAGTCATTTACTATTGCTGATGCAAAAGCAATTGCAAAATTCATTTATAACCATGGTGTGTTGCTAAACTTAATGAGAAAAATTCACGAACAATCGTGAGTTAAGGCAGGCAATAACGAGATTTGCAACATGCTACTTACATCGAAAAGCATACTGACATGCAAAGTTAGTCTACAAAAAATGTTTAGTTCGGACGAATGGGATAGAATGCCGCTGTCCAAGACCTGAAGAGGGGAAAAAAGTGAATGATCTAATTTTTTATAGTAAGTTTTGGAAACGTATTCAATTTTGTACGAAGGTTGGAATGCTAATTGTAAAATTGCTTCGGTTAGTTGATGGAGAGGACAAGTCGGCAATGGGATACAGTATATGAGGGCATGGATCAAGCCAAGGAGAAAATTGCAAAGAGATTGAACAAGGATGAAAAGAAATACATGCCATATTAGAAGTTGATAGATGCTCGTTCGAATGATCAACTCCACCATCTATTGCATGCCGCTGCATATTATCTGAATCCTTCTTGCCACTACGAAGAATCATTTTATCCCGATGCTGAAATTAAAAGAGGGTTGTATACATGTCTTGATAAGTTGGCTATAAACATAGATGACAGGATTAAAATCGATGAGCAATTGCTTGTATTCAAAACTGAAAGAGGATTCTTTGGGTATAACATGGCCAAACTAATAAGGAAAAGAAACAGCCAGGCATTTAGTATTTAGTTATTTAATATTTACTTATTTAGTATCTAAACTTTCAGTTTAATTTTTTCAATTTATTATCTCATGTTTTATAGCCATTTCGTGGGAAGATTATGGAGAGAATACTAAAGAATTGCAACGTGTTGCAATAAGGATTTTGAGTTTAACTTGCAGTGCAACTGTAATGACCCGACCCGGAGTAGCGGGTCAATAGCGGTGGGTAAAACTAATTTAGAAAAAAATTAATTATAGTTTAATTGATTTGTTAGTTTAATTTGATAAAGTTATTTGGCGAAAACACAATTGAATTTAGGGATTGAATAATAGACCCCGATTGCACACACTTTCTCCTCAATGAAAATTTACAAATTTATCTCCTTCGAATTAAAATTAAGTAAATGGAAAATAAGTTGTCAACTGAGATTTGTTTTTAATTCCCGTAAGTTAGAATTTCAATTAGAAGTATTCTATTAAGAATTCAAAATCAATGAATAAGTTCCAACTTTAATTAACTACATTTAATCAATAAATGACAAATTAATAAAAGGGAAACCCGACCCTAAAACCCGAGATTTCTAAGCCGTGTGGGCCATTTGGAACCCACACCCTTTCGTTTCCTTATATTTCCCTTAACCCTCGATAGAAACACAACCCCTACCACCGCATCTAACAGGTTTTTCCCCAAATGGGATTCCTTCCCTTCCTCCCCTACCCCAACTCCCTAAATTTCGATCCCTTTCCCTTCTTTACCTCTCCAAAACGGAAACGAATACTCTCTCTCCATGGTGTACCTTCCGTTTTTAACTCCTCAAATCCAAATCCTCCTCAGAAGAAACCAGCCGACTTCATTCCCTATAAATCCATGCGTTGGCAGCCGATTTCCTCTTGTGTTTTTGATCTCCAAGTAGCGGCAGCAACCTTGTGTCCCTCTCCTCTGTACGGAAGCATCTCTTGCTGTAACCAGCCACCCCTCTCAAGTTCTCATTCCTCCTTACCTCTTTGAAGACCAAGTTTCCATTCGAAGTAGCAGAGCAGCACCACCTTGGGACAAGCCTCTCCGTCCGTGTCTCCACGCGACAGCAACAAATAGGTATGTATCTATTTCTTAGTTTCCACTTCCTTTCTCTCTCCAAACAGTAGTTACATCTGCAGTAGATTTCCGCTCAACCAGCCAACCTGTTTGTTTGATTTCTTTGGTTTTGGCCATGTTTATTACACAGCTGTTGGATGGAATTAATTGGTGACTCAGATCTGTCCCACCATGGACCCACCCCTCCTTCCAACCAAATGCATACAACTAGATGCCCTTTTATTTACAGTTACCTGTGTATATAGACCAAGAGAAACGAGCCAAACCATTAATGTAGTTGGTGATATCAGGGACTGATTTTCAGTCTTCAAATCGTGGATTTTGGGAACTGTTTGGGCCTTCAAACGCAGCCTAGTGGCTATTCATTTTGAGCAGTGGATAGGAGGATACCAGTCCAAGCCTTTATTATTATCATAACACCAAATAGTCCAATGTACTTCCCTTCTCAACTGAACCCAATACATGTAAGCTCCTTCAGTTTTAATTGCATTTTTGGTTTCCAATATCTGATTGTTTCCATTACTTATAATGGTTTCCACTACTCTTGGATTTTCTTTTATGCCCTAAATCTATTATGTAAGAATTCCGATTTTACTCATATACCTTACCTACTGTCAAAAACTTTGGGCTATCAGTCAACCTAATCTGCAAAGGAAGACCCATCCTATAACCAAAAGTTAAAAGCAGCCAGTCCCAAAATTGTCTTAGTTGGGACTGTTTTCAGATCCAAATCAGAGTTTTAATTGATTTGGCATATGATTAAGTAATACATGAGTAGAGCCTACAAGAAAATTCTTAATGTTATAATGTAAAATTATTTTTACTGCTCCTTAATATATATATATATATATATATATATATATATATATATATATATATATGGGAAACAAATAAATCCTTCGGTTGAATTCTTTGGCATCATTCTATTTGACTAAATTGATCAATATTTTGAAGTCATAACTCTAGTTATCTATTTGATTATTTTTAAGGGGTTAAAGTTACTAGTAATCCAAAGGAACTCTCCTTATGTTGGGAACAAAGTTTCCATGGTTTGTTAGTACCAAGTTGGTCTAGGCATGGTTGGGCCATGCAGCTTTAGGGACTTAACTTTCACCTTTAACCTTGGACCTTAGTATAACCTATAGACTAGAGTTGGGACAGCAACACACCTTACTTATAATTAATGTACATTTCAAAGAGACTAATAATTCTCATAATAATAGTACTTGGAATCTCTAAAACATGATTCGCATCAAACGTTGGACTTCAAGGCTAACTATCACTTAGGAAGCTACGTGGACTGCTCATTCGCAATACAAAAACTTCTAGGTGAGGGAAATAATTCACTACATACTTTTGAACATGATTCCTTATATATGTGTTTAGGCAATGAAAATATTGTATTTTGATGTGTGATTGGAATATAATTGTTGGATCTAGAATAGACTAAGTGTATGTTATTAATGGTTCTGATCCGGCGTTCACTCACAATAATGTAAGCGAGATTTTGGCTAAACATTCTATTGGCCGTGAGGAGACTTAGTCCGTCCGGATTGTGGAATCTAACCATTAATGTTGTTGAAAGATCCAATGATTTATATTCGTAGATGAATAATTATTTGTATGGTATTAATCTTGATTGTACATGTTTGAATGTTGGTTTATATAATTCAAATAATTATGATGCTTGGACTATAGCTACGTTTATTTCAAGGTATATGTATGCTATGGCAAATGAGATATTGATTATGATATAATAATCTGCTTAGAATGGAAGTCATAATTTATAAGCATGTTATGATTAATTAAGCATGTTGATTGGCATTGAGCATAGCATTCTCATATTCATAGCATTGGGTATGAGGGTGCGATCCATGATTGTCACGAAGACCACTACGGTGGTAGTGTTGTTAGCCTCACTTTAAGTAGGAAGACCATTACGGTAGAAGAAATGTGATATCCGTGACAAGTCATGAGAGCTGTTATTTGGTGGTAGATTGTGTTATCCTCACTTTAGGTGGGAAGGCCACTAAGGTGACATTGTGTTATCCTCGACTCGTCTGGGAAGACCACCAAATATCAGTAGATGTAAATAATGGGTTAGAATATGGCATCTTGCATTGAGCATTACATTTTTTTTGCAAAGGCATGAGCATGAAATAAATTGTTATTTATGTTTCCTTAAAATATCATGTGAGAAAGTAAGGATATCATATGCTATGTTTGTGTTGTTGTTTTCTTCACTGGGCATGGAGCTCATCCCTTACATTGCAAGCAATCCCTTGGACTTGGATCTGGACGATAATCAAAACTGAGATTAAAAGGCGAGGAGTCGATGAAGAATACTTGAAAACGCATAGTTTATTGAAGAATTTAGTATTTAGATTATAAATTGGGAAGACTTTGAAGAATTTGTTTATTTGTTTATTTTAGTTTGTGGAAACTTGGATAATAAATTCAAGTATTGAGTAAATTTGAGAACATTATGTTTTGTTAGTATGGGAATGTGAGTAAGCTGGTGAGTTTAGTAATCCTTATGTGATTGATATTTTATTTCTCTAAGTTACATGGAATGATGAATGGAAATGTCATGTTATTTAGTAAGCTATGGACAGTGAGGAATTCGATGGCTTGTAAATATTGATATGTTGTTTGAAAAAAATATATAACCACGGATTTATGATGTAAGACCCATTTAAGGGCAGTAGGTAAATCTAAAATTGTACAATCAGGTCACGCCCGTTAGGTGTTGGAAGGCGGAGCGTGACAGCAACGGGGTGTGAGCGGAATTGGAGTGTGTTTGAACAAGTATGTTTTAACTTTTAACTTTACATAAATTAATGCAATTTCTTAACATATGTTTAAGAAGTGAAGTTATTAATGTTTTATGTTTTCTTTTATAGATTCATACGAAGATGAGAAATAGGCTAGAGGCAAAGAGGATGAATGCCCTTGTATATGTAAAATACAATTTACAACTACAAATGAGACAGACATTAAGGGATTCAAAGCAAGATTATGATCCTATTTGCTTATCGGATGTATAATCTGATGATGAATGGATCACGGAAAAGGAAGATCCAGCACTTCCACAAGACAATTCTTGGTTAGATGCAGACGAAATGTTTAATGAGGAAGAGACTAACCTTAGAAAAGAAACGAGTAAGCATTTTAAAATCTAGAAGGCTATTATATTATATTTAAAATTTAGAAGGCACAATTTACAATATATTTGAATTTTGTAATTAACAGAGTTTATTCGAGAAAACGAAAGAGTGTTGAAGGAGAGGAAGGTGTTGAAGGAGAGGAAGAAAGCGTTGAAGAAATTAGCGATAGGGATGTAGCAAATGGAGGAGACACTTTACCTTCATCTTACTTGGATGTTTTAGATGACATTGATGAGAATGATATTCTTTAGAGTTCAGATGTTTTGTAATTTTGGATGATACAATTTTATGAATTATGATGATTTGAATGTTAGAATGTAAAAATTTAACTTCTAATACATTTTGATTTAAGTTTGCATTGGTACATTTTATCGTATACTCATGTCTTTGCATATTTACTTATATATTAGAGGAATGTAACGACCCATCCCGCTAGCACAATATTACCCGCTTTTGGCCTATACACGAGCCCGCACGGCTTTGTTTTCGCAGGCCAACCTACTGTTGCTCCCAAAAGGCCTTGTGCTAGAGGAGGAAGGCTACTACTTATATACCAGGGAATTTCCAATGCCACTAACAATGTAGGACTTTTTGTGGCAGGGTATTACAGTCTACCCCCCTTAAAGCCTAGAGCCTGTCCCCGGCTATGCACACAACAACCAAGCCCACACCCTCAGGCAGAGAGTCGAACCGATGCTCTAATATCATTTGTAACGACTCGTCCCGCTAGCACAATATTGTCCGCTTTGGACCTACGCACGAGCCCGCACGGCTTTGTTTTGGCAAGCCAACCCACTATTGCTCCCAAAAGGCCTTATGCTAGGAGGAGGAAGGCTACTACTTATATACCAGGGAATCTCCAATGCCGCTAGCAATGTGGGACTTTTTGAGACAGGGTATTACAAGGAATTGAACAAATCATCTTATTATTCTATGTCATTTTATATGTAATTGTAGTATAAATAATAATTATAGCAAAAAAAGTCAAAATATTAAAACTATTATGATTCTACGATTTACGATTCACGAGTCAGACCCCTAAACTGATTCACGATCCTGATTCGAGTTTGACAACATTGCTACTTTCAGACAGATTTTTGAAGGGATCCATCAAGTTATTATTGAGGTAGTTTGACATTGGTCTTTTACTTACCTATTTGCTTTCTAGTACATTTATTATGGTCTCTGTTAACAGAACAAATTTTGACTGAAGATTTCAGGCTGCTGTGATTTTCATTTGAAAATCAAGAAGTCTACAACCATGGATCAGCTCCAATACCTTCTGGATTTCTCATAATGCTTAGTACTTCTGGTTGTGTCATATCTTTTTGAATAATTAAATACTCCCCTTTGTGGTAAGCTGAATTGGACCCACCACCTTGAGAGCAGGTCCGCTGTGCTAAAGATACTATCTAAATACTTCTAGAATATCTGATAGATGTAGTAATTTTTTAATTCAAGTGTTTGATCACCAAAAATCTAGTTCTTATTATAGATGTTTCATTATCGACCTAATTGAACAAAGAAGTCATTTCTATTAATTTGAGGGATTAAGCACCATGCGATGTCCCTTTCTCAAAACATTTAGGTTGTGCCAAATGAATGCCTGCCCTTCAAAATTGGTGATATGGAGGCATGACAAAAAGGATATACAACTGTCTGACTAAAAAGACGATGAACACCCATTAATATTATTATATATAATGCAAAATTATGGCATTTAATCAATTTTACGTTGATATCAAGACAAATGGGATTTGCATTAAAAAATTATGCAGGGATCAATGTGAAATGCCTGTCAGCCATGAATGTATCAGTGCCTACAATTTCAAGTTCAGGGAAATACCATCACTTAACTGGGGGTGATCAACCTTAATACCGCCAGCAGCTGAAAGAACTGCCAAAAAAGTGGGGAAAAATCAATTCAACAGCTTTGATGGATCCAAAAAGAAATAAACATCTTTAAGGAAACAAATGAAACCTCATAAGATAAATACATGAAGAATAATGAATCGTGAGTCTAATTCATATTCTTAATATAGAACACAAAAGAAAAAACATTAGTGCAGATAATGCAATTTAGACTATTGAATATGCACATGATGAAGCTGAATGAAAAATGATAATGACGGTAATGCAATTCGGACTATTGCAATAAGCACAGGCTGAAGCAAAATGAAAATTCATAATAATGTTGATGATAATTTTGTTGATATGTTGACAACATGTCTCAAACATACTATAATGACTAGGTCCATACGGTTTCAAAAGAAAGAAAGAGAAGATATATATATATATAAGGGACGTCCCTCGTGAGGGACAAAAAATTATTTTGCCCAAATGGGGCCCACCTGAGCCCCACTAACACACTTTTCCCCTCTACCCATCTACATCTCATGAATTGGATCCCAACCCAATTGAACTCAGTTTCAGTTAATCTCACCGTTGGATTGGAACTTGTTAAAATGCTCACACTTCAATCGTGTTTACAGTATCTACGATAATTTACTAGACTAAGAAATATTTCAAGAAAAAAGCAAGAATATTTTTTTTGAAAGATAATAAACAAAAATACTCACCAGTCACCACTAGACTACAATAACTTCAATGAATAATAGCTTTACTCAGATTTCATATTACAATTTCTACGATGGTAATTATCCAGATAGAGGAAACCCGCAGAAGAAATAGCAACGAAGTATATGCACAATGACAAGTAAAATGATACATGACTAGAGCCTATACTCGTACTCATGCCAATGGCCAGTCCATTTGTACACACTCGTACCTACCACTTCAACTTTTCTTTAGAGGATATTCCTTTACATGTATTCCGAACACATCATTTCATCAAGTTTCAATTCAATCTCAATGAAGCATTGATTTCTTTTTCACTTGATAAATCAATGTGTTGGTTTTTCAATGATAATATTTCTCACATTCACATTTCATATAACATTCTTGGCAATGCAGTAAATATTAGAAGGTAGATGAAGGCACAGAAAAATGGACAGGAAACATGATAGAATCCAGACTAATAAAAGATCACTATAATATTTGAAGAATATTTTGAGTATTTCTTTGTATTTTTCAATATTTTTATTTGAATGGTAACCTTGAGCCTATTTATAAGTTGATTGCATCATGAAATAATCAGAGGAGTTTCTCTAAATCACCACATTTGGCTAGGAGGGCAGTTTCTCCTCAAAGTGAAACCAAAGGAGATTGATTTCTCCGAAGTGAAATTCCTATCCCCCATTTTCTCTATTTCATTTTTTATTATTTTCCCATTTGGGTTCCAATCAATTTGGTATCAGAACTTGTTTTAATCCCCACAGCAACTCCTCTTCACCTATATCTCCCACAGTGTTCTGATCTACATTTTCACCTCTTTGCATCCCATTTTAAAAAAACAAAGGAAAGAAAAAAGCCTCAGATCTTGCTGTCATCATCACCTGTCACCATCAACACCCATTTTCGTCCCGCTCTCAAACCCAGCAGCCAATCTCAACCCTCCATAACAAATCCAGCCCACCTCCATTTCAGATCCAATGGAAACAGAGAGCGAGCTAGCGAGAGAGAGAGAGAGAGAGAGAGAGAGAGAGAGAGAGAGAGAGAGAGACCAAAAGAAGAAGAAGAAGCCCGCTGCTGCCATGCGCGACTACCACTGCTGCCACTCTGCGTCATTGCCTCCACTTGTGCACCACCACCAGTCCTGCCGAAACTGCTGCCAATCCCATGGCCAATCGAGTGCTTTAAGCTGTCATCCTCACCCAAATCCACTAGATCCCCACTGCTAAATGGGCTACCATTAATCCCAGTTAGAAGAAAAAGGAGATAAGCAAAAGCCGTTGCTGTTACCTTACGTCACCCTGTGCCGCCCATTTCGTTGCCTTTTTCGCCAAATCCTCAGCTGCCATTGCCTCTGACTTCCTAACATTTTCTCTTTCTCATCTTCTAAGGTCAACACCTCATCACATTATTCTCTTTCTTAAAAAAATAATAAATCCATCTTTTTTCTCCCATTTTCTATTTCAAAGTAACCCGTGTTGTAATATTTTGTAGTTTATATTTCTTTCTTTTTTTGTCGCCTTGATTGGGCTCCTTGAAATCTTTATATACATGGGTAATCCTTTTCGTCAGGATAGAATAAAATACATTCAGAAGAGAGAAATTCCTCTCATCCACTCTCTCTCTCTTTACAGTAATATTTTCTTTTCCCAATATTATTATTCTACATGGTATCATCCAGAACCGATCTCTTCAGTTTCTAAGGAGTAATCATTATTTTCCGTTTTACTATTCCTCCACCGGAGTTACTGTTCATCACCTAAACCCACCGGCATCTGATCATCAGATCTGAGAGGTTGTCTATAGCGGATTTCTTATTCCATCTCTTCTCTGTATTTCTTTTCTGGCGACAAGGTCCGCTGCTGCAATCTTTGCTGCTCTTAGTTTCGCTCCTGCAGCGACCCATCACTGCACCTTCTTTGCAGTTGGCTACGATCCGTGCCACCCGTTGTCAGATCGTGTTCCAAGTCGGCAATAGTGTTCACCCCTGGCCCTTATCTTCGCCTAAGGTGCACCTAGGGCTTCAGTCCAAGGTGGGGCCCTTTTTTGCTGGTTTTCCAGCACCACTTCAGGGACGGCTAACACCCAAGTTTTTGGGCTTTTCCACTTCGATCTGCGTCCCATGCTATTCAATCGTGCTACAACTTGGCATTCATGTTCACCCCTGTCTCACCTACCTTCGCCGATGATTAACCCAGGGTTTCGGTCAAAGGTGGGGCCCACTTTGCTGGATTTTCAAGAACTGCTGCAGAACATCCCAGAACCCAGATTTTGGGATTTTTTTGCAAAATCTGCTGCTTTTTCACTGCGATTTGCCTTCCTTCCATCTCTCTGGAATCGCCCATGTCTGTTCTTCGGATTCCATCGAGGAGCTTTACCCACATCACTGGTGGGGCCCACTTCTTGCCGTTGTTCTTCCTAGATCAGTTCCTCTGGTACTCGGCAGTGGCCTGTTTTTGCTTGGATCTCATTCTCCAGCTCTTCAGATTGACCTTATTCTTATCTCACTGGTCTCGCCCCACCCTGTTGTCTACATCTCTCTAGCTTTTGCTCTCCATCTTGCTGGGTGGGGTCTACTTTTGGGGTGTTCTTCTTGCTTGTCTGCCCACAACACAGTTGATTATATTCTGACCTTGTGCTCCTGGATTGATTTATTGTGCCCCTGACATCATCTTCTCTTCCTGATATTGTGGGCTGCTCTGTGTTTGCTTTTTTGAGATCTCATTGGTGTGATCAATCCTAATGGAAGTCCTCCTTCTCCAGGAGATGATATATTCAAGTATCGCGGAAAGAATTTAATTCCTTACAGCAAGACAAGATGTATCTTCAGAGCCTTCAATCCTCTGGTCATACCCAAACTTCTATTGCTCACTCAAGTACTATCTCATCCAGCAGTCCCTAGATTATTGATTCTGGGGCTACCGATCACATGTCAGGTATGTCCCATCTTTTTTCCTCTCTTAACGGACATATTTAACTTCTTGATGGGACCCTTACCTCCATCAATGGTAAAACGACTATTCCTCTCTCTTCTACTCTTGATGTGTCTTCCGTTCTGCATGTTCCCCGCTTGTCTAGTAACCTTTTATCTGTTAGTTCTCTTACTAAGGCCTTAATTGTTCCGTAACCTTTTTTTCCTTCCCATTGTGTTATTCAGAATTAGGTCAACAAAAGGACGATTGGAGGTCGTGAAGAAAATGACTTGTACTTCTTTGATCTTCAAATTGGTTATGAACATGTTGCTTGTTCCACTAGTCATCAGGATACTTGGCTTTGGCATTGTCGGGTTGGTCATCCATCCAATACAATGATAAAGCATTTGCAACCTTCCTTCAATATTGATAATTTTGTCTGTGAAAGTTGCAGGTATGGGAAGCAAACTCGGCCCACACTTTTTCCGTCTTCTAATCAATCCTCTTTCACTTTTCTTTCCTTAACACATTCTGATGTTTGGGTGTAACATATTGTTTCTTCAGCGGGCTTTCGTATTTTGCTGCATTCATCGATGATTACTCTCACATGACTTGGGTTTATTTGATCAAACATAAATTTGAGGTCTTTGCTCACTTTTCGTGTTTTTCATAAATAGGTTACTACTCAATTTGATTGTCACCCTAAAATCTTGCGAAGTGATAATGGGGGAATATATGTCTCGCTCATTTTTGCATTATCTTCAAGAACATGGGATTGAATCTCAAACTTCTTGCCCCCATACACCTCAACAAAACGGAATTGCTGAAAGGAAAAATTGACATCTTTTTGTGGTAACCCAATCTTTGTTGTTTGCAATGAATGTCTCTAAGTCATATTGGCCTGAGCCTATTCTTACTGCTTACTATTTAATAAACCACAAGCCCACTAGAGTATTAAATAATAAAGGACCTATTGATATTCTTTCTACCTATCGATCTGTTTCTATTCTTCCGTTGCGTGTTTTTGGATGTACCTATTTTGTTTATGATTTGCTGCTGATAACCTATCAAAAAAACTATGAAATGTGTTTTAATGGGCTACTCTTCCACTCAAAAGGGCTATAAATGTTTTGAACCGACATATGGAAAAGAATTTATTTCTATGGATGTAACATTTTTTGAAAATACTCCATATTTTCAACCATCCAATCATAGGTCGTCTTCTTCTACTCTTGTTCTTCCTATTCTTACAAATAGAGCTGACTCTTCTACTAATACTTCTAGCTCTAAGCCTCCCATCGTTTATCACAGGAAGAAAGACAGGTCGCCTACCCAATCCTTCTTGGACTGTCCAGATCCTATCATCCTGAGGATTCTGATCTTCCCATCGCTTTGAGGAAAGGTAAAGGTGCATGTACTGAACATCCATTAAATCATTTTGTGTCCTATCATATTGTTTTTCTGTCACATTGCAGCTTCCTCTCCAAACTAGATACCCCTTCCATTCCTAAGAGGATTGATTGTGCTCTTGGAGATCCTTCCTGGAAGGCTGCTACTGAAGAAGAGCGCTTGAGAAAAATCAAACTTGGGAGATGGTATCTCTACCACAGGGGAAGACTCCGATAGGGTGTAAGTGAGTCTTTCCTCTTAAACTGCAATTCAGATGGATACATTGCTCGATATATAGCTCGTTTAATGGCTAAAGGCTTCACTCAGACCTATGGGATTGACTATCAACATACTTTCTCTTCCAGTTGCAAAGATCACCTCAGTACAGGTGATTATCTCTATTGCTACTACACAGTAGTGAACTCTTCATCAGTTAATAGATCTCAAGAATGCATTTCTCCTTAGTGACCTGAAAGAAGAAGTTTACATGCTACCACCACCCAGATTTATTAGACAGGGGGAGCAAGGGAAGGTATGCAGACTTAAGAAACATTACATAGTCTCAAGCAATCTCCTTAGACCGGCTTGATAAATTTAGCACCGCCTTGTTGAATTATGGTTTTGCACGATATCAATTAGATCATTAAATTTTTATGTATCGTCTCATGATGTTATACTTCTGGTGGTTTATGTGGATGGCATAGTCTTAACAAAGAATCATGAGCCCTTTATAAGTGCTTTGAAAGCCTATCTACAACAGTCTTTTGATATTAAGGATCTTGGCTTACTTCATTATTTCATTGGAAATTGAAGTTGCTTGATCATCTAACGAGCTTGTACTCTCTCAACGGAAATATGCTTTAGATTTTCTTCATGATGCTGGATATTCTGAATGCAAGCCTGCAGATGCCCCACTTGATGTTAATTCAAAACTATCTTGCATCCAATCGGACTCTTCTTACTGATCCTCAGTTTTATCAGCAGTTGATAGGCAAGCTCATTTATCTTACCATCACTCGACCTAACTTGGCTTATGTTGTTAGTGCGGTTAGTCAATTCATGCAAGCTCCTACGGATGCTCATCTTCATGCGGTCTTTCACATTTTACGATATATTAAGGCCCATCTTAGTCGTGGACTCTTTTATAAGAAACAATCTAAGTTTAATATTCGCGGGTACTCTGATGCTAACTAGGCCGATTCTCCTGATGATCGACAATCTACCTCTGGCTATTGTATTTTGTTAGGATCACATTTAATTTCTTGGCGAAGCAAGAAACAAATTATTGTTGCTTGTTCCAGTGCAGAAGCAGAATACAGAGCCTATGGCCAACACATGTGAACTATTGTGGTTCTTGTAACGACCCGTCCCGCTAGCTCAATATTGCCTGCTTTAGGCCCACACACTAGCCCGCACGGCTTTGTTTTGGCAAACCAACCCATTGTTGTTCCCAAAAGGCCTTGTGCTAGGAGGAAGGCTACCACTTATATATAAGGGAATTTCCAACACAACTAGCAATGTGGGACTTTGGCACCCTCTGGCGGGGTATTACAACCTACCCCCCTTAAAGCCAGAGTTATCCCTAGCTCTAAACACACAACAACCAAGCCCACACCCTCAGGCAGAGAGTTGAGTCATTCTCTGATACCATTTGTAACGAGCCGTCCCACTAGCACAATATTGTCCGCTATGGGCCAACACACGGGCCCGCATTGCTTTGTTTTCTCGAGCCAACCCACTGTTGCTCCCAACAGGTCTTGTGCTAGAAGGAGGAAGGCTACCACTTATATATCAGGGAATTTCCAACACAACTAACAATGTGAGACATTGGCGCCCTCTAGGGGAGGTATTACAGGTTCAAACAGTTTCTGGCTGAACTGGATTTTCCTTCATCCGAGGCACTTATTGTAATGACCCGACCCGAAGTAACGGGTCAGTAGTGGCGGGTAAAATTAATTTTTTGTCTAAATTGATTTGTTAGTTATTTTGATAATTTTGTTTGGGGAAAATATAATTGAATTTAGGGATTTAATATTGGACCCTTATTTCACACACTTTCCCCTCAATGAGAGTTTACAAATTTACCCCCTTCCAATTAAATTTAGGGAATGGAAAATAAATTATCAACTTAGATTTTAATTCCCCTAAGTTAGAATCTCAATTGGAAATATTCAATTAAGAATGTGAAATCAATAAATAAATTCCAATTTTAAGTGTCTAGAATTTAATTGATGATTGACAAAATTAATAAAAGAGAAATAAAGGACAATTTATTAAAATCAATAATTTAAAGGGACCCACCTTCCCTTATCGAATTTAATTGTCTAAAATCCTTTCACCGATGAGATTCTTTATCCAAATTGGACTCTTCTTCTTCCTTGTTCGTTTGAGACTCAAATCCCTACTTAAATGGAAACTGTCCAAAATCCTTTCACCGATGGGATTCCTTGTTCAGATTGGACTCTTCTTCTTCCTTGTTCGTTTGGGACTCAAATCCCTACCTAAATGGAAACTGTCCAAAATCCTTTCACCGATGGGATTCCTTTACCAATAGGACTCTCCTCCCTTTAAAAGACCGTGCGAAGCCTTCTTTTCCTTTACCCTTTCGAAACGGCAACCACAGGACCCTTGTGTCTCTTCCTCTTCCAATCGACATCTTCTTCGCCCCTCTCAAAGTCGACGAAGGAGCCACCTGCAGGAGTATCTACAGCAGCCAGTTGAGTCTCTGATTTCTTGCCTTTCTTTTTGGGAAGTTCCTCTCTCTTCAAAGATTTCCATATATTCTTTAGGTTCTCTTTTATTTCTCAAATTTTACTGCTGCTATGGGAACCTCTGTCCTACCCTCTCTGGTTTTTGCCCAACCAGCCAGTCACCTTGTTCGAGTTAGGTAGTATTTGATGCTCGTTTATAGGACTGATTTCAGAGGTTGCAGAATCTGCCCCATCCTTCATCCGTGAACAGTAGCTGCCCAGTTGTTTTTTCCCCAAAATAACTAAATGTGAACTGATTTCAGAGTTTGCAAAATCTGCCCCATCCTTCATCCGTGAACAGTACCAAACCAATCTTTATTTCCCAAAGCTGCTGCCAGCACCTTTACCAGATTTTTTTCTTTACTCCCTACTGGGTTTACAGATTTTAAATAGATTCTTGATAACTAGAGCATTTTGTATATTATTTTACTGATTTGTAATTGTAAGTTTCGAGATGCAGTTGTTACCTCACAACTGCCACATGTTTGGTTTATTTGAATTAGTTGTGGTTTGAAACCTTTTTTGTTAAAATCATGCACTTCAAAATCTGTTAAATACATTTCTATCCTTTAAAACCAAGCCAAAATCAGATCTACTACATGTTTTCCTTACTTATTCCAAAGGTAAATGTTTTATGTGATGCCCAAACTTAATATTTACTTGATTAAATAGTTACCTCCTTTACTTTAAATCACCCAAAAGGATTTCAAACATATATGTATATACCTGAGCTGTTGTGAAAGACCTATGTATTATTATGTTGGGATTTTCCAGATATCACTTATGCTTATAATGGTTTTATTTAAGAAGTATTTGAGATTTTAAGTATTATAGTTGATCGAGTATTTACAAGATATCTCATTCTATCTTGTCTTTTTACAAATCAATGAAATGATGGTTTTGGAAAATGCCTTTCATTTTGTTTTACGAAAAGATGGTTTGAATCACTATTATTGATCAATGATTTTAAAACGTAAGTATCTATTTTTTTTGAGGCATTTCTAATTCTCATTTCATTTAGTTAGTTGATGTTTTTTTTTTTTTAAAATAGCTATTATTTTCCTTTAGATAGAGTATTAATATTTTTTTTTTTAATATGACCCTAGATATGTATGTACTTATTTTATTTGGTTAAAGTAACTAGTTTTATGAACAAGGTTCCATTAACTTGTCAGTGTTAAGTGGGATTAGGCATGGCTCACCCATGTAGTGTTTGGACTCAACCTTTACCCTTAACCATAGACCTTTAGATAACCCATGGACTAAAGTTGAGGCAGCAACATACTTCACCTTAATGTAAATTGCCGAAGAAAATAAATAATCCTCATTTTAATAACACGTGAAATCTTTAAATCGTATTCGCAGCAAACTTTGGTTCTCAAGGTTGATATCTCTTGGAAAGCGTTTGGGTACATCGTTTTGCACTTCACAAACTTCTAGGTGAGGGAAACAATTCACTACATACTTTGAAACATGATTCCTTATATTCTTATGTGTTTAGGCAATGGAATATTGTATTTTGTTGTGTGACTAGAATATAACTGTTGGATCTAGAATAGACTGGGTGTATGTTAATAATGGTTAAGATCCGGTGTTCACTCACAGTAATGTAAGGGAGATTTGGCTAAACATTTTATTGGCCGTGAGGAGACTCAGTCCGCCCGGATTGTGGAGTCTAACCATTAATATTGTTGAAAGATCCAATGAGTTATATTCGTAGATTGATGGTTATTTGTATGTTATTGTCTGATTATTAACCTTGATTGGACATGGTTGAATGTTGGTATATATAATTCAAATATTGTGATGCATGGACTAGTGTTATGTTTATTTCAAGGTTTATGCATGTTATGACAAATGAGATATTTCGTATGATGTTATAATCTGCTTGGATTGAGATTTATGATTTCATAGGCATGTTATGAATATTTAAGCATGTTTGTCGGCATTGAGCATAGCATTCTCATATTCATAGCATTGGGTATGAGGGTGCAATCCATGACTGTCACGAAGACCACGACGGTGGTAGTGTTGTTAGCCTCACTTCATGTGGGAAGACCATTATGGTAGATGAGATGCGATATCCGTGACAAGTCATGAGGGCTGTTATTTGGTGGTAGGTTGTGTTATCCTCACTTTATGTGGGAAGGCCATTAAGGCGATGTTGTGTTATCCTCGATTCGTCGGGAAGACCACCAAATATCAGTAGATGGAATAATGGGTTGGAATATGGCATTGGCATTGAGCATTACATTTTGCAAAGGCATGAGCATAAAATAAATTATTATTCTTGCTTATTTGAAATATCATTGAGGAAGTAGGGATATCATATGCTATGTTTGTGTTATTGTTTTCTTCACTGGGCATGGAGTTCATCCCTTACATTGCAGGCAATCCCTTGGACTTGGGTCTGGACGATAATCACAATTGAGCTTAGAAGGCGAGGAGTCGATGCAGAATTCGTAGAAACGCTTAGTGCAGAATTTATTATTTAGCTTATAAGATGGTCATTATTTGTTTTGAGACTTTGAGAAACTTATTTATTTGTTTATTTTTATTTGTGAAAACTTGGATAATAAGTTCAAGTATGAATTAATTTTGAGAACGCTTCAATTTGATTGTCATGGGAATGTGAGTAAATGATGCATTTAGGAATCCTTATGTGAGTAATGTCTGTCCCTTTGAGTTATTTGGAAAGCTCGAATGAGATATTATGTCTTCGAGCAGGTTGTCGGCTTGAGGAATTTTTGGTGGCTTGTCAATGTAATTATGTTTGTTTTGAATTTAGCCACATATTTTTTATGTAAGACCCGTTTAGGGCAGCAGGTGATGTAATTTTGTACAGTCAGATCACGCTCGTCCAAGTGTTGAAAGGCGGGGCGTGACACTTATCATGTTCTGTGACAATCAAGTTGCAATCAATATTGCTTTCAATTCAGTTTTCCATGAGCGTACAAAGCATATTGAAATTGATTGTCATTTTCTTCGACATCATGTATCCTCAAGAAATGATGTTACTCTATATTTGAAGTCCAAGGATCAATTAGCTGACATGATGACAAAAATCATTTCTCACTCTTAATTAGATGATGTTTTCAGCAAGCTAAGCTTGATTGATATCTTCACACCAGCTCGAGGGGGAGTGTTGCAATATTTTGTAATTAAATTTCATTCCTTTTTTGTCGCCTTTATTGACTCCCTGTAATCTATATATACATGTGTAATTATTTCTCTTTATTTTCCACATTTTAAAAAAATAGGAAAAAAATAAAATACCTTTTCAACAAATTTTCTTTTCATTCTTGTTTTTGACCACCACAATTTTCACCTTTTATCTTAAAAAAACAATTTCTTTTCATTCGAATTTCTTAGCAAGCCCCATTTAAAAAAAAAAAAAAAACTTTCCTTTATCATTTAAAAAAAATAACGCATTTTCTTTTAATTGTCTTTCAACATTCACCCTCTTTCAAAAACAAAAAAAAATCAATTTGGTTTGTCTTTTTTGTAACTATTTTGTTATGGATTTTATGGAAAAATGTGTTGAAATTCAAAGTGGGTTTTAGAGAAATACCCAACGACATGGTAGGGAAAAAAAAAAAATCAATGGCCATTCTCAAGTAGAAAATAGATCTCCTAGAAGCGAAGGTTCTTCCCAAAAGGCTACAAACCACCAAAAGATAGTGGTGTAGCCACTATTGAAGGTGTCTGTCCACTCCCCATTGTTAGTGATGGACATATTGTCGACATTCATGCACTATCACGTGGGGACATGTCACGCCCCGGCCCAACGGGCACATGAGAAACAAGAATATTTTTTTTTCTCAACTCTGAAGCATGCACAACTCATTGTCCCAACGCGTGACACCCACACGTGTAACAAGATCCCTACGGATCCTAAGACTTATTGGACTCTTGGTTTGATCGAACTAAATTATTACCTGCCTACGTACTCCAATGGAAATCAGATCTTGCATACTTCTCAATTCATTTATTTCATGGCACTAACCTCGTGATTTTATGATGTCATATCAGGACATGCTAATGCTCAACTGTAGACCTTATCAATAGAGTAAGTCTCGTCCATTATGGGTCTAGGCAATCTCGGGTCTATATCAATCATGTGAACAGCGTCAACCATGGGATCAATGTCACTCATGGAATAAACATCAACCATAGGACTTATACCCGAACATAAGTACTATATCCCTCTACGGGGACAATACTCTAAATATGGGTCCAATCATCTATGGAATCAATGTCCTCCGTGAGAATATCCATCCACGGTACTAATATACATCCATGGTCACAATGCCCTCTATGAAGATAATCATCCATGGAAATAATCCTCCATGGGAATAACATCGATGTGACAAATCATTCATCTCTAGTAACACTACATCAGTGAATATCATCTATCCATGGGTAAAAATCATCCATGAATATAATCCCTTCATAGATATAATCCATGGGCATAACTCATCCAGGGACACATCATCTACCATGAGATCTTATATCCGTGAGAATAACACTCGCATGAATCACTACATGACTGTGGCAACAATAATAAATCATCATATCATATCATAAATATACCACGACCCCTAGAAAAACTTAGGGCCTATGACTTACTAAGCGGGAGACTCACGGCTGGTGTGATCAAGTCTACCTCGCCCTACATCCCTTCACCTCATGGGTGATTCAATCAAGCTTTAAGGCAGTCGGACCGCACCTTACAAAATAGTACCATCCCCATGGGGTAAACGAGTATCTAGCCATGCGCATCAACGCACATCAAATGTGTTATATAGCCGTGAGAGCGCCCTACAGTGCGTAGCATGTGAGGGACTCCCTCCTCGACGGCAACCATACGGGACCAAGTCTCCGTAGCCGACCCCACCGTCCAGAATAGCTCCCTGGAACGGATGGTCAAACATCATAATCACGTGAGGGACGTACCCATACCAAATCTCAATATCAATATCACGTGAGGGACGCACTCACATAATAATAATGTATGAAATAGAATATAAATCATGCTATGCAACACTGTCCTACTATCAACATCATCAATGTGAACATAATGTCCACTCAAGGACGCATCTATGGAACGGGCTGTCAAAACATCATGATCCCTTGAGGGACATAGGCCATGACTTACAAAGTGGGAGATTTTCATAAAACATAGATAATCTACCTCACCCCGCGTCCCTTCACCACTCTGGTGATTAAATCAGCTCTAAGGTGATCAATATACGACTTACCAAGTTCGTACCTCCCTAGTAGAGCTCAAAAGTATCTAACCATACGCAATACGTCTTACTAAGTTAGTACCGCCCAAGTAGGGCTCACAAGTATCTAACCCTGCGTAATACTGCACACCAAGTGTATAAAATAGTCGTGAGAGCGACCTACAGCGTGAAGCATGTGAGGGGCTATACTCCTCAACGACAACACAACAGTCGTGAGAGCGACCTACAACACGAAGCATGTGAGGGGCTATACTCCTCGACGGCAACCCTACAGGACCAAGTCCCATAGCCGACGCCACCGTTCCAATAAGGTTCCTTGATCTAATCATCATATTGTCACACCAATCTCCTCTAGGGAATGGGGACTACTACTAGTGGGGCCCAAACAAGAGAAATGCACATCACCAAGTCCTATATACCCTTCGGGTCTAATCCCAACACTAGTAACTCTCAATCTTATCATGCCCATTAATTCAACACCTCATACTCACATCCTAGATAACCTCCTAGGCATACATCAGTGAGTAATGCAAAAAGGATCATAATCACAACTATAAGGGCAACATATATGGCATAATCACATCATGACCATAATTTCACAATGATAGCAGCATAGCACATTCCATTACGTTTCATACATTCAACATATCCATCACATTTGGGTTACTTTAGGGACATGGGCTATGCACCAACCCTGAGATACACACGTCAAATTTATTTAATATATTCTTAGTCCTTACAATTCATTCAACCCGTCTCATAGTGGTTTATCATCTTAAGTCCAATCACTCCCTTTTTCACAATATTAACCCAATTAAATTCATCAAGAATTCATCTCAACCCTTCACAAGGGTGATACAGAGCAGCCTAGCTGGGGCTGGGCCCAGTTTCGAGCCAGGCCCAACTAACTTAAATTACATAGGGTTTTATAACCCTCATGCAGCAGCAAATGAAGGACAGAGAACGTGGGAAAAAAAAAAAAAAAGAGAATACGATTGGCATTGCCTCCATGCGAATTGGAATCCCTTACCTGCGGTGTGAAGCCGAAAGATGGTGAAAGCCTCTTTGAACGAGGTACCTATCTTTCTTCTTCTTGTCGCTTCTTCTCCCTTCTTCTCTTTTCTTCTCCCTTCTCCTTCTCTTCTTATCTCTTTTCTTTTCTTCTATTCTTCTTCTCCTTCTCCTTCTCTCTTTTCTTCTTCTTCCCTCTTCTCTTTTGTTGCCGTCACCATCCCCTCCCTTTCTTCCTATTTCCGCCACCTGTCACAGCCCCTAAAGCTGTTGCCGCCCTCTTCTTTCATCCCTAAATTGCTGCTGTAAGCCTTTGTAGCCCCCCCTTCTCAGCCTTCAAGACCCTCCTTGTTGCTGCCCAACACTCCCAGATCTCCTGTATTGCATTTCTGTCCCACTCAGCACCCTCCTTTGGTGTTGACAATCCTTAAATCCAAGTCCCTTCAGTGTCGCCAGCCCTCCCATGCTATCTGTGACTTCCGCTATCCCCTCCTAGCCTCTTCCTTGCTAGAGGACCCCTCCTATACCCCAGATCGCACCCCTTTTTACTACTGCTGCTACAATCTTCCTACAGTCCCTCACTGCTGTCTTAAGTCCCTTTTGGACCTCCCCTCTCCATTGCCAGTCCATACAGCCCATCCACTTGCCTTCGCCACCCCCACACCCTATCCCCTTTGCTGCCACAGTCCTTTATCGGCCTTTACAGTGCTGTCCCAATCTGATTTTCCCCATCTATGTCCTGACATAATTCTTCCTTAGCCTTCCCTTACATCTGTCCTGCATTTCTAGCCCCGATCTTAGCATGTCCAATCCTTTCCTAAGCCTTTTGCCACTTCCGATATCCGTTATAACCCTTATAATTACTTTCGGATTATCCTATAATTGTCTACATTAGATCTCCAAGAATTACTTTGATTATATGTGGTGAATTTATATTTTGAATCTGCAATATTAGTTTGGTGATTAATTTCAGCACATTTAGAATTAGGACATATCAGATTTTTCCCCAAATATGGTTACATTAGGCATTTTATGGTTCTTTAATTTGATGTCCTATCTCATTTAGGCATTTAGGGTTACCTATCCCAATTTTCTTGCATCAAAGGGTCTCCAACAATTAACACAAATTATCCATCATCCTTAATATAAATGGATGAGACACAATGCATCTTTTGATCGAGCTGAGGCACAATGCTCTCAATTGCCTATCTACCACATAATAGATCAGATCAACCGTAGTTTATTATTTTCACATTTGGGTTGACATTGGAGAGTGGTCATACTTTTACTTTGGAGAAATCAAACAAGACTTTCTTAACATTTACATTACATTCCATGCATTCTCAATCATGCTAGCTCATCCCCATTGTAGCACAAGTTAACCCCTTTGGGTTATAAGATACTTGACCTTAATTCACTCATATCACTTAGTTTAACCCTTCATCAAGTTGCTCTTCAAATCATGGAAATTCATTCTATACATAGTTAAGTTGATCCACTACAACCATTATCAACATAGGTACTCACTAGTGATATACATATCATCACAAAATCCAAGCATGGCATTAAAACACATTCATCATGCTATTATATGAGTTACCCATCTAAGAATTCCAATCACAATTATGAGAATTCATTTGATACATACATTACTCAACCATATACAAGTATGGGAAGTTACCAAGGCCCTACATTACACATCTTGGGCAATCTTGATTTATCATACATTTTATCATACTTCAACACATCACAAATCTATGAATTCTCAATTATAGTAAACATAGGGAAATTCATACATATGTATCCGATACAATATATTCACATCCATCACACATAAGCATAGGGAGGTCAGACCATAACCTTACCCAATTATGTATTGGAATGTGCACAAAGCAACATTCACTCAAACATATTATCAAACACCTTGTGAGCATGGAATTTTACAAATATTCCCAATGCTCAAAGTGTATGGCATTCCCCAATTTGGATTTCCAATAGATTTTCTCATTCAACTCGGGTTTACTGAGTCCGAAATTTGGGGTAATTAGGCACTAATCGTCTCAAACTCTTGAATTAGACCATCCAAGGCAATAGCCAAAACCCCCCAGTTTTACCCAATGTTGTCAAACTTCAATCGTATCGAAAATTGATTTATGAGTATGAATCGTGAATCGAAAATCGTAGAATCGTAAGATTTACACTATTTATTATTATCCCCTCATTCTCACTACCATTTTGTTGACCTGGGCCATTACAGGACACTTTGCACAAAGCTTTCGAGTCTGAAATTACGAATGATGATATCCGCGCCTTAGCAGATAAAGTTCAAATCCATCACAATAAGATTGTTTCGACTCTCTTCACCAAGACCAATCAGACAAAAGAGATTCCTCAAGCCATTTAACCGAGTCAACCAGATTTGTTGGCCTTCCCTCTAGAAGAGGCCAAGACTCATTCAATCTACTTTGATGGGTTATGATGTAGGACACGACAAGCATACACCCTTATTTTAGTATTTTCATATGTAGCATTATTTTTAGAGTCCTTGTTTTAAGAAAGCCAGGTTGGTGGTTTTCCTTGTTGGTTTAGGAGTCTACAATAAGATTACAAATGTGCTAGAGTTGGAAACCACTTTGTGGCCTTTCAAACTTAGAGTCCTACTTTATTTTTAGTTGTTTGTTTCCTATATAATGCTGAATGGAATAGAGAGATACACCTCTTCAAAATTATGAATTAAATCAGAATTATTAGAAGGTATTTACATGTTTATTCCTATTTTCTCCTTATGTCCTTCGTTGCAGACGATTCTATCTCTTCATGCCTAGTTGTAGTCGTGCTCCTGCATCAATTGGTTCAGAGCCACGGTTCTTTGTATCTTTGTTATACAGAGATAACCCTGTTTTGAGATAGGTCCCTGCATTCTCAAGAACGATCGTGGTCTCGATTTATCGTAAAAAAGAAGCAAAAAAAAAAAAAAAGAGATTTTTGAAGAACATGTGCTCCTGCTGCATCATCTTCAGTCGTCCTCCATCCCCTCCTCCTCCAGCTTCCGCCTCTACTTCACTCGTCTCGCCGGCTGCTTTTCCACATCCCTTTATTTCGCTGCGAGGCCAGACCCTTCCCGATACTAGTTTTCGCAAACTCGAACCCTTCCTCTACCCTTCACCTGCCCATTGCTTCCCTGCATTCGCACCTCTTTCTCCTCCCCCTTTTCCAACAACAAAACAAAAACCCAGCCAGCCATCTTCCCTGCACCAGACTCCATCGTCATCAAGCCCCCTTCGATTGTCTTCTCCAAACGACAAACCCAACGACAGAAAACAAAACCCCCACCCAATCCATCTACCTGCTGCGAAAACCCTTACATCTTCTCTTCCCTTTTCGATGCAATGTCTCTTCTTTCCCTTCCTTGTGCTTCCGCCGCTGAGCCCTCTCTGTTTTTTTTTTCACCTTTTCTCTCTCCCCCTCTTCCGTTTCTATCCTTGTGTTTTAACCCAAATTTAACCCTAACTTATCGCTTTACTCCCACGTGCGTCAATACACCCGTGAATAACCCATTCGTTCTCACGCTCACACGTGTTCCACAACTTACCCCATTCATTTAAGTTCCAACTTCCCATTCGTACATTCTTTTGAAACCCCGAACCAATTCAACCCGCAGCATCAGGTGGACTCAAAGGCGACCCATAGTGGTAACAAGTATATTACCCAAGCTGAGATTAAAGAACTTTTGTCTGACGTGTGATCTGACTTTCTAGATTTTTTACAAGAATTTAAAGAAATATTGCACGGCAGAAACTCCAGCGACACGAAGAAGGTGAACAAACACTCGAAATAAGTGTTTTGCATTCCACGAGACGCGTGCCGACTCCTCTAGAGTCACCATCGAAGTTCGTGCCTGCCCCGGAGTCAAACTCAAAGTTCATGCATGCTCATCCGGAAGTCATGACCCCACAGCCATTGCATGTGTTGGAGAAACAGCCTATTGTGTTACTGGCTCCACAGTCGATGCAACCGACGAGTGTCTATCCACCACCACCAATACCAACCCCTTCACCACCACCGCCAATTACCCAACCGTTTCCCTTACCCCAACCCGAGCCTATTACGGTTGCTAAGGATTCATCTATGGTTCTCCGTACCGTATCATGCTCACCTCCTATCCTCTCATTGGTGCCTCGTCCGACAGACCCTCCAGACCATGTTATCACGCCAATGCAATATGAAGACCCCTTCCCGATCAGATTGGTTCGTCCATGCTTGAGCCCGTTTGCGGTCCTTAACTTCTGCGTCCCACAGCAGGAAAGCTCTCATCGTCTGCATGTAGCAAGTTGTGCAATTACAAGCTTCGTCATTCGCATCTACGACCTTAGTCTTCATCTTTGTTTGGTGCCTTGTGCTTTGGCTGATTTCAACTCGAGAACGAGTTCTTTTCAAGACCAGGGGACTGCTGTAGGACACGACAAACATACACCCTTATTTTAGTATTTCGTATGTAGTATTATTTTTAGTCCTTGTTTTAAGAAAGCCAGGCAGGTGACTTTCCTTGTTGGTTTAGAAGTCTACAATAAGATTAGAAGTGTGCTAGAGTTGGAAACCATTTCGTGGCCTTCCAAACTTAGAGTCCTAGTTTATTTTTAGTTGTTTGTTTCCTATATAATGCTAAGAATGAAAGAGAGGGATACACCTCTTCGAAATTATGAATTAAATCACAATTATTAGAAGGTATTTACCTGTCTTATCCCTATTTCCCCCTTTCTGCCTTCGTTGCAGACGATTCTATCTCTTCCTACCTAGTTGCAGTCGTGCTCCCGCATCAGGTTCACTCTCCATGTTCATTCAGTGGCAGGCGTCAATTGTCCAGTTATAATGCCCGTGACAAGAAATCCACATCTTCAAAATTATCAAATTTACACTGGAGTTGACGCAGATCTCCATTTTTTCTAGACAGTTTGGTGCATTCGACGAATTTAATTCGTGATCTCATTGCTTGAGGATATTTTCTGAACCTTGACAACAAAGCTCTTTTCCAAAGGGGTGGGAATGATATATTCCAAGTTAATAAAAGATTACTATAATATTTTAGGGATATTTTTGGTATTTATCTGTATTTTCCAATTATTTTCATTTAAGTTGTACCCTAATCCTATTTATAGACTGACTGAATAATGAAATAATCAAAGAAGAGTTCCTGCAAAACAAAGAATTTGGCTAGGAGGCCGGTTTCTCCTCAAAGTGTAACCAAAGGAGGTTGATTTCCCCCTCAAACAAAATACCTATGTCCCATTTTCTCCATCTCCCGAGATTTGAATCTCTATCACAACACAATTAGGAAGCATATTTTGAGGAAAAATAGTCAACAGTAGTGTGAAGCCAAGACACGTAGCACGAGCAACTCCGAAAGAACTCTACAAAGCCTAGACAACTAGAGCTCATTCTCGTCAATGTGGAATACAATTATATCTACATATTGTAGATGTAGATATAATTGTATTTCACATCTACAACACTCATGGCATAAATGGAAGGTGCTTACTGTCAGCCTGAAAAGCTATGGATTCTAGTCACATTACCATTTAAAATAAATATCCTAAAAAGAGCATATAAGTCTCATTTCACTTTTCTAGGTTGTTTGGTGGTTCTACCAAGTTTTGGATCATCTAGGGCAATGCAGTTCAATATAGAAAGGTTGCCTTGAATGTCTGCCCAAACTCTCAAATATCATACAATCAAAGGCTGGCAATCACTCATTACATTTGATTATGACCACCTATGTCCAGAACTCCTAAAGATGCATCTTCCTGGGAGAAACCTCAAAACAACAAATATCCCACCTAAATGTGGGTATTGGAAAAGCTAGGTTTTCTAAAATTATAGTATGTCAAAAGCTTCTCTAATGTAAACATAACTTCAATGGTAATTATCTTATGTATGAAGCATATTAAATGGTTTAAGGCCTTCATGGAAGAACACGATATTGTATTAAAAGAGGAAAGCAATTAGAAACCTAGAGTTTAAGGGATTGAGAACATATTAGATTGTGGAATGATGGAGAATATGATTTTATGATAGAAGGGAGTGGAAACGTAGAACTCAGAAAGCTGCCTCAACTAGTGATGACGACGATGATGAAAGAATCTGATAAGCCCATTTGGAAGACCTTTCCAAATGGAAAATTCCGTAAAAGGCTTTTTTTATTTTTTTTAATTGATTGATTAAGCATTATTGCAATTATGTCAATGGCTAACTATTCCTTCTATGACATTGAACATACAACGGAATGAACAGACAACAATAAGACATTGCTCGTACCCTAAAAGAAAAAGTAGTCTATCAAAACAACCGCTACTATTAGACAGATGCTGGCAACCACAAAGAACAACTGAAACTTAAGAACCTCAGCAATGTGATTTGAAAATAACCAAAAACTGCATATTAAGATATGAAACCCATTAAAATAAAGAATGAAAGAGCAACCTGATATGGCCGGTGTTAGAACCCCATCTCCTATCACCATGCAAGTGCCCACAAGGACAAGGATAAGAAGTGCACTCTTTCTACATGGGTGTGCCTCCAACCATCTCTTAGTTTTGGCAGCAACTGAATTCTCATTGAATGTGTTATGACTATATGTCGTTAGCTCTTCATCTGTTCGGTGTTGGTTGGGAATGGTAATTATTTGAGCATGACGACAAAGTAATGAATAAAGAGCAAATGTTCCACCTGCGGAAAGAAATAAATATTGTTACAGGGATTTGATGTTACCATCAGAAAAGAAAATTGATCAATTCTAATGGTCTAAATACGCAACATTTTATTTTTGACATACTCATAAACCTGGGCACTAAAGATATCATGTAATCATCACCAATTCAACAAACAAATTGGTTAGACCACAAAAAAAGAAGTAAAAGAAGAACCAATTGTGCACTGTTCAGACCCATGAATGCAAGGAAAGTAATTTATAGAGGGTGCGATACAGAACATTTCATGCTTAGGGTGGTGTGGGAAACTTTGATCTTGTTAGGTTGGTAGAAGCTCTCTTGCCTTCCTGCATCAAGAAAGGGTCTGATGCCTTACATCTAACAACCTGAAATACATGCAAAAAAAATCAGCTCGACAACTATTCAAAACTCTACATTTCTGCATACCCTTACACAAGTCAAGCCACGTTTGCTTCTTTTATCAAGAAAAGGTGATCCACTACAACCTTCCCTCACCAACCCATGGGGGGCTGCATTGTGAGGCCCAAATGGATGGACACAAATCCACAAGGATGCAAGGGATGCAACGGGGCATCAAGGATTGGATGAATATTTCATTTTGAATGGATTATGGTAGCCATGAGATAGTGCACCAAAAACAAACACCTTCTCCTTTTCTAACCATCTCAAATTGCATCAATTTCATTAGTCACTTGAGAATGTGTTGCAAGTATGCGACAAACTGCTTTTGTGACACAAGGATCAAGAAAAGGAGAAGGTGTTTTGTGAAACACGTATACTTAACAATAATAACATCAACTACAACAATAACAACAGCAACAGCAACAACAACAACAACGATAATTCAGGAAAAGGAGAAAATTCAGAAATAGTTGCATGTCTAGATATTAGCATCTTTTCCGCTGTCTTCTTTTCCATTGAAAAAATTAAAACAATTCCCACAATAGTAAAATACAAGAGGAATCATACAGATTGTGGCCCAAACATATGGAACCAGTCTACAGCTAGTCTTATGCTGTCCAAGAAGGTATAGATCCACATGTTCTATAGCAAAATGGCCCCATGTCTAATTGAATTTCATAAGGTGAGAGAGGTATGATATATATCTCTATATGCTTTATATTTGAATAATATCATGACCTAACACTCAACATAATTATGTAAATCATTAATCATCCACTATATAAAGATCAACACGCCAATGCCAATGGGTTGAACAAAATACAGCTCACAGGATGAACCTGAGACCCAAGACACACACCAAAGAAGAGTAGGCCTCATGCCTGGAAATTTAGTCTCAGTTTGACCCGTAAAATGGATGAGTCAAAAATTAGAGGACTGAGTCTCCGAGTCCGAGTCCGAGTCACCAATTTAGCAACCGTCAACCAATCTCAACCATTTTCCACTTGAATCAACTGTCAACAGCGGTTAATGTTTTAAATTCAAAAGAGAGACGCAACTGTTTGGGATGGGGATAAAAAAGAAAGTTGAGGAAGAAATTGAAAGGGGGGGTCCCTGTAGGGACGTTGCTCAAAGAGCCAGAGAGAAAAAGGACGCTGAGACAACATGGAAATCTCAGAAAGCCTGGGAAGTGGCTCAGGCCACTTTCAAGAATTTGTTCATGATGGGTTTCATGATCTGGATGGCTGGAAGCACAGTCCATTTGTTTGGCATTGGCATCACATTCTTCCCTCTCTTGGTGGCCTTCTCATTCAAAGGTCAATAACAAAAACTTGGCTTTCATGCTCTCCAAGGTTCTCAGGCACTACAGATGGATCATGCCCGCCTACAAATGCCAGCAGACATCGAGCAAATGGCAGTAACAAAGTAGACCAGCACCAACGCTGGACTTTGGCAGCATCTGGGACGCTGAAATGATTTCAGACAGTCGAAGATGGATTCGTGGATTACGGTTCAGACAGTAGTTGGACCCATCAAGTTCCAGAGCCAAGTAACCATGCAGGATCAGTCTAACTCAGTCACCGAGTAATTTACTCAGTCATTGATTACTCGGGACAACATCGAGTTTATTTTCAAAGTGGGCCCATTTGATTTAATAGGTCCAAAATTTCAAGCAGATGAAGAAAATAAATACAAGCCGAGTTAGGCATTGTCGATTCGCTGAATATTTGTAAAACCTCTCATAGTGAAAAATTTTGCCTCGATTGGCACGTGGATGTTTCCCTCATTTTGTAATGACCCGACCCGGAGTAGCGGGTCAATCAAATCGTGTAGAACTAAAATAGTAAATAGGTCTCTTGATTGTGTTTGTGTGAAATTATGTGTTATTTTCTTTGATTTCAAATTGTTTAATATATAAGTAAACAAACACACAAAACGTAAAATTTAATTAATTTAGATTCCCCAATGCACACACCTTTTTCCTCAATTAGAATTTTCAAATTTATCCCCTTTCTGTTGAAATTAAATGGATGGAAAAACTTAATTAGCAAGTTAGATTTTTATTCCCAAAGTCAGAATTTCAATTAGAATTATTTAATTAAAATTTTATAATTTTGAGTGGACCCATGGGACCCACATTCCTTGGTCAAACTAACCATAGGAATTAGTTTTATCAAAACTTTTTACCTTGAAAAATTATTTAGTTGGATTCTTAAATGAAGATTGTAATTATAAAATAATAATAATAGACACCCCAAACCCATGTGGGCCCCTTTGGAGACCCACACCCCTTTCACTCTTTCTAAATCCCTCTCCTCTCGAACCTGTGGCATCTAATTTCACTAGTTTGGAAATAAATAAATAGTTAACCTCATTTTTTTTTTTATCACCTTGTTTTCGTTAAAACTACTTTATGATTTATTTTAATTATGAAACACTTTTTCTAATTTAATATTTGTTGGTTTAAATTTTGCTTACCTAATTACAACCTTTTCAACTTATAATATATATACAATAATGATGGTTTCTTTCAAATAAAAACTGATTCTTTTCAAGTAGTTCCCTTCTTTTTTCTCAGGTTATTTTGATTGAGTGTTAATTGGCTAAAGTGTCTAATGCCAAAGGCCTGAAACTTTTCAAAAGTAGCCTTCCTTAAGCTATTGATTTCAAAATCGTTAGCTCCATTTATTCAATTGTGTATGTGTTTAAGCTTTTCCAATTTATCCGATTTTCAAAGTATACATGGGCCTATTCCCTTTTTAATTTAACAGTTCAAATCAGAGTTTTGTGTTTCAGTTAACTGATTTGAGCAGTTTCTTCTTTATTTTATTCTCTCTCATTACCTCTTAAGTTAGGTTGGTTTGATAAATTTAGCGTATCTAATGATACAATCCCAATTGTTGTCCATCTACAAATTAACTTTTCTATATCTATACAAAGTGGTTTAAATTATTTAATTATTTAAATTACCTATTTTTATTTTGTTACGAGTACTTTAATGGGGTGCCCAATATACCCCATTAAATCAAATCTTCTTAAAGAATTGCAACTGTTTTAAGGATTTCATTATTTTCACTACCTTATTTCCAACAGAAAGTCCTTGCTTAGTCTATTTATTTGACGTTCCTTCGGTTGGTTTAGGCCGCCTCAAAAATTGGTTTGTCATTTAAAACCTTGTTACAGTTGTTTACTTTTATTTACAAGGTATACAATGTCTTATTAGTACCAAGATGAATTAGGCATGGTTCGGCCATACAGTGTATAGACTCAACCTTCAACCTTAACCTTGGACCTTAAGAACCCCTCTTACACTTAATTAGTTCAAGTTGGGAGTAATGTTAAGAATACTCAAAACTTCAAACGAACTCTATACAGCACTTTTCGGACGTTCTATTGATTGATAATCACCATATTAATGATGATTGGAAAACTCGAAATAATCTATTTGCAGCACTTAAAGTGGAATTTAATTGGCGCCTTTATGCAACCTATCTATTGCTTGAATGCTAGGAGACTGCAAAAATCTCAACTTTGAGGTAGCGAGTACGAAACTTGATTTTTGGCATCTTTCCTTTTGATATAAATCAAGTCATGCTATGGGTTTTATGTAGAAGATTTAATTATAATTATGATTTGAATTATTATCATTTTTATTTTAATTCATATGCATTTTCAATTATAATGAATATTCGTATGACTTTGATTATATGTTGGTTTATGTGAATTATTAATATATGTGGTATGATTCGGTAATTGGGATATTATGGTAATGACGCAAGCATGGCCAATGACTAATACCGATTCTGGATTTTAATATAAATTTTATATGCCCCGAAGAACCTTGCCGGACCCGTCAAATTGATTGAGATCCCATCACATGTGAATTATTGAATATGCCAAGTATGAGTTTGATTATGATAGGTGTATGAGTGAGATTTATGGATATGTTGATAAATGTAAGTTGGGTGGGTATGAGTAATTGGATATGGTCGAATGATGACCTCATGAATTGTGTGATGTGTTAGCCATCTGTGGAGGATATATCTGATTACTAAGATGTCGATTGATGTGTTTGTTGGATTTGGATTCCACGTGTTAGATTACAGTGCATGAGCCTTATGTGTGAGTGTGATGGGCCGCACAATGTATTCACGTGTGACGTATGTTTATGGACGACATCGCGTATCGGGTTAATGATTTGTGATTAGTGGCTTGTGAGTAAATATCCCATGTGTGAGATTTGATTAAGAATGTGATACTAATTTGTCTTCTTGATGGGGAGGTGTGAGGCCAAAAGATCCAACAGTCCTTGTGGGCGGATGATGGATGAGCATAGGCTACCTCACTGATAGGCTGCGGGTGAGGGGTGAGGTTTTCATTAATCCCATATCGAGAGCAAATGAGTGAACGCGTTGTTTATAAAATGGATTGAGAGTATCACTATACCAGGTGAATTGAGTCATTGTGGAGTTCGGTAGTGTGATAAGTTACACTCTCTAGTTGGTTAAGTTGATGATCGAGTGCTTAGAACTAGGCTGTATTGATGGATATGAGCGTTATGAGTATGATATCAAGACAGATACGTTTAGGTGAGTTATGTTGTGGTGTTCATGTGTGTATTGTGTATGTGATGTTGAATGGTGTTGGATATTCCGCCTTTTTATATTGAATATTATTGTATATGGGTTTCCTATTATTTATTTATACCCCTACTGAGCTGATGATCCATGGGCAAGTGAGGCTCACTCCCTAACAGTTTTTCAGGTGATAGCTGAGAAGTGACGATTCAACTTTCGGAGGCGGTGACGTAGTACTGAGTCAAGGATGGATATTTAATTTCTTAGTATAGTTGTGGATTCATGCGATTGAATTTATTTATTTGGTAATATTTATTTTTGAGACTTGATTAGTTGAATTTATTTTTATGGATTGGGTTGTGAGCATGTCTGTGAGATTAGATTGATGTTGATAATAGATGTATTTATTTTATATTGTCGATGATATTATGATTTATGCAATGTGTAAAGTTGGGCTTGAAGGATTTGATGGCTTCGTTATTTCCATTATAATCTTTAAAAAAAATATATATATACTTATTTTCCCCCAGCCACAAATCTATGATGTAAAGCCCGTTAAATGCGTTATTGTTTTGGGTGACGCTCGTTCAGCCTGCAGTTAAGCGGGCCACGACCCGTTTATACTGTAGAAAGGGGCGGGGCATTACAACTATACTTGGGTTGTACATGATATTCTCTATTTTTGGTTTATGTGATTGAGCAATGGAAAATATTGAATGATGTATTATATCTGGAATGTAATATTGGACTTATGAAATAGACTGGGTATTTGTTAGAATAGTGGTTGTAATCTGGTGCTTACTCACAGTAATATAAGGGAATAGGCTAAATGTTCTAATGGCCATGAGGGGACTCAATTTGCCCGAATAGTTAGAAATTAGCCACTAGCCTTGTTGAAAGGTCCAATAATTATGTTCGAATTGGATGGATGTTTTATTGACTGTTGTAGAGTTATTTTTTATGTTATTGAGATGGATTTATGATATTGGGTTATCATAATAATAATACTGTGATATGATTTATTATTATGCATGTGTGATATTGTTGAGATTGGTTTTAATATTTTAAAACACATACATGATGTTTAGGTTAATTTGAGATCATATAATCATGTTTGGAGTATATTGGCATGTTAATATGATTCATAACATGTGGCGTGATGATACAGATAATGCATGGTAGGCATCGGCATGGAGCATGACATCTTCATATTCATGGGATGGGTATGGAGGTGTGAGCCATGATCTTTCATGCAGACCACGATGGTGGTAGTGTATGGCCTCGCTTTTAGTGAGTAGTACCACGCATATGGTAGTTTTGGATTGTTGAGCTATGAAAGATCGCGTATACTATTATTTGGTGCTGGTGTAAGCGGCGCTTCGGCGGGTATGCCACTTCATGTGGTGTTGTGTTAACCTCACTTCGGCGAATAGGCCACCAAATGCAGTAGGTGTTGTTGCAGATGAATGAGGCATTGAGCATTGTGCATTGCATGGCATAAAGCATGGACATTATATTTAATGACTTATGCTTTTAATATTTCTTTTATTGTGTTACATTGAAGATATTGGAGATATCATATTTTGGATATGTGCTATTGTATTTATTCACTGGGTTGGGAGCTCACACCCTTACATTGCAAGTAACCCTCTGGATTTAGAATTTGAGGACGACATTGAAAAGTAGAAGTTGTAATGGATGAATATTAAACTCTTAGATAGATGATGATATTACATAGTTGAGATTCATGATTTGATGTTGTTTATTCTTTCAAGGACTTCATTAGTTGATTCAAGTAGTTGAGAACATTGAGGTTATTAATTGATTTATTTTAGTTTATGGACGGGATTGAGTAAATATGTGAGATTAGATTTGACATCAATGAATAGATGTTATTCATTTTATGTTGTGGATGATATTAGGATTTATACGATGCGTTAAGATGGGGCATGAAGGATTTGATGGCTTCATTTATTTCATGTATGATCTTTAAAATATATATATATATCTCCCCATCCACAAATCTGTGATGTAAGACCCGATAGTTATGTTGTTGTGTTGGATCACACCCCGTTAAGGTTGCAAAAAGGAGCGGGGCATTACAAATTTAAAGGGTTTTACCACGAAAAAAATTGCTCGTCTCAGTCTATATTTATTTTCTCATTTTAAGTGAGAATTATTGATGTGTTGCCAGAGTGGAAAGATTATAAGTCCCACTCGGTCAATCAGAGAGTGGGGGATCACAGTCGGCAAAGGCTTCATCTCACAAGAGGTTTCGCACCTCGAGCAGGTCATCTCAACTTCAATCAAGGCTTCTCATGAAATCACTTCAATTAAAGTAAATAATAAAAGCAATAATCATTAAGGGTGAAAAACTAATGTAGCAGCACTGGGGAGAAAATCAGGCAATAAGTCAGTCCCGACGATTATCGGGTCACACACGTGAGTTGAGTCACACGTGTGGGATTTGACTTAACTGGAGGGATTTTAGGCACATGTGGTAATGGGTTTAGGGTTCGATTGAAAAAAGAAAAAGGGTAAAGGGTAATGCGATGGGTTAGAACAGAAAGGGGAGACGTGCAGAGGGCGGCAGAAGTGGGAAGGAAAGAAGAGGCGAATGGAAAGGAAATGAAGGGAAGCAAAGGAAGAGGCAAGAGAGGGGATGAATACCTGGGTTATGAACGAAGGTGAGAGGCGAATCTGCTGCTAGAAAAAGGCGGCTTGGAGTAGCAGTGGCGAGAAGAAGATGGAGGCGAAATCTGCAGAGGGGGAGCTCGTGGGGAAGGCGACGACTCTAGGATGAAGCCCAGAGAACAGCGACAATATATTCACTTGGGATTAAGCCCAAGATCTGTAGAAGCAACACTGGAACGCAGCCAGTCAAGGGATTCGTCTGCAACTGAGGCAGAAGATGAAGGATAAGTGCTCAAAGGCAAAAGAGAAAAACAAATCTGAGTTTTATTTCATAATTTCGAAAAGAGGTGAGGTTCCTCTGTTACATCCATGGTATTTATAATAAAACTAAGAACTCAAAATAGCAAAGGACTCTATGACCGACTGTCCTAAACGGATTTGGAAGGCCACCGAGTGGTTTCCAATCCTACGACAACTTCTAATCTCATCTTAGACTCTTAAACAAACTAGGAAAGCCACCAACCTCGCTTCCTTGCTAAACAAGAATTCTAAAAATAAAAATATACCAAAATACGAACATAGAAAATACTAATTGGGTCTCTGCTGCATGTCCTACATCAAAAACCCACATAGATTATATATGTTTCGAACATTAAACAAGAGCGCTATTTATTGTCCCAACAATTAACCTAAAAACAAGATGCATGATTTTATTAAATGAGTACAACAGCAGCAGTATACACCGAATACTCTATAGCAAATAAGTGCCCAAACAAATATAAAATAAATCTGAAAGTTGTAATTGGCGAGATGTCCTTGCAGCTTTATTTAGCAGAAGGATAATACCTAGTTTTTTTTTTTTTTGAAGAAGAAGAAGAAGAAGAAGAGTTACTAGGTGTGCAACACTTAACAAGTTAATCTATTCCCTGATGCTACATGAAGCCTAATTTACTCAGCCGCAGCATCACTTCACACCAAAAGTCTCATTAAGAAACTTCATGGCTCTGAGAATTCATGTCACTTAAATCTACACGTTAAATATACTAAAACTATGTAATCAATGTCTCAAGAATGATAACTCAGATTCACTTGCACTTACCTTGGCCAGTGTCATTGGCCCTTAAGACCACGAACACATATTTGAGGAGTGGGATAAGAGTTAAAGAGTAGATGATTAATGAAAGAGCTCCAATTACATCCTCCTGTTCGTGTATTTTCTTAGGAAAAGTGTTGTAGAAGACATATAAAGGAGATATCCCCAGGTCCCCATAGACAACCCCAAGACTTTGGAATGCAAGGCGCAAAACTAACAATGATGAAAACTTCTGCAGGAACAGCAAAATTATCAGTAGAGAATATGCTCCACATAGGACATTATCACAAACTAGGTAGTTCAAGGCCCACATCAAAAAGCAACCCATGGTCCTAAACTCATTCCTGCTCAACCATTTTAAAGAGGTAATGCTACTTTGACAAAGCAGAGCTACAAATGCAAATGGTTAATAGAAAAATGCAACTTCTATGACATTTGGATTTGGAATATGACAGCACAGTATCATATATCAGCTATACAGTATAATATCTGCTCATTTTATTTGGCATATTCAACCAGTCAAGGAAATCTTGTGCATGGAATCTACATCACATTAAAACACACCCTATTCAGCAGTACAGGGTCAATATAAACATTAAATTGTTGAACTGTTATAATTAAAGACATAAATATATTACGATATTATCAAAAATAATATTACAGAAGGTTTCAGTAGGAAAATGATATTTTATTTGTCACAACCAGAGAATGTTTGTTAAAACAACACATCAAAGAACCCACTAACAAATGGTAATATCGTCATTCACCATCACTCACACTATCATGTGATGCAAAGAAGCTCACCCAATTATTCAAATATCAACAAGATTATATTCAGTACTGAAAGATGTTGTCACCACTCATCATTTCAACAGCAATGATAAATCCTGTAATAAAGAAAACAATAGATAAAATATAGAACTAAATAACACCTTCTCCCTGTGCATGTTGTTAAGCCTTCCAGCCTCCTCATCCATGGGTTGATCAAGCTTCTGATCCAAAACCCACATATTAAGATTCCCTTGGTCGGACGATATTGATGCCATATGAAGACCAAAATTTAAACTATTTTCACCAACTCAACCATGCCCCAAACTAGAAGTCAAACACCCACAGATCACCTCCAGTGCCCCAAAACCTGAAGCATTGATAACCCATGATAAATTATTCAAAACGCCAAAAGATACACAAATTCATCTTTTCATTTAAAACCACAAAAGATGATCCCAGCAGGATGGGATGAGGATTAACAGTCAAGATTCAAAACCCACAAAATTCAAGCACCCAGTAAGGGGGGAAATACCATAAATCCTTCAAAATATCCAAATTACATTAAATTTATAAATTTAAATAACAATTATGTGCAACCAATCTTTTCCCTTGAGAAAGAACATCATCACAACTTGTCCAAATATCCAGAAAAGGTTAAATATAAACTTCCCATAGAATGTACCCTTCAAATGTTTGGGGTGGGGGCGGGGCGAGCACGTTGCTCCTCCCCTGAAAAATAAATGAATAAGAGAAAAGAAAAGAAAAAGTGCCACGTAAGAAATCAAAAAGAAAGAGTATGAAAAATTCTCCAACAGGAAAAAGAAAAGAAATTAAAGAATTTTATTGGTAGCAACTTAATTTGAATTATTTAGATAATTAAATAGAAACAGGAACTAAAAACTTCCAGACAATAATACTAACAAATAAAAGAAGACAAGTTACATTTCATTAATGGATATCAGCGCTGATGCAGGAAGTTACTCCTTAAAAGGATATTTGAGCTCGAGTACATATAACAGTAACGACCCATCCTGCTAGCACAATATTGTCCGCTTTGGGCCTACACACGGACCCGCACGGCTTTGCTTTGGCGAGCAAACCCACTATTGCTCCCAAAAGGCCTTGTGCTAGAAGGAGGAAGGCTACTACTTATATACCAGAGAATTTTCAATACCACTAGCAATGTGGGACTTTTGAGGCAGGGTATTACAATCTACCCCCCTTAAAGTCAGAGCCGTCCCCGGCTCTGCACACACAACAACCAAGCCCACACCCTCAGGCAGAGAGTTGAACCATGCTCTGATACCATTTGTAACGACCCATCCCGCTAGCACAATATTGTCCGCTTTGGGCCTACACACGGACCCGCACGGCTTTGCTTTGGCGAGCAAACCCACTATTGCTCCCAAAAGGCCTTGTGTTAGAAGGAGGAATGCCACTACTTATATACCAGAGAACTTCCAATGCCACTAGCAATGTGGGACTTTTTGGGACAGGGTATTACAATCTACCCCCCTTAAAGCCAGAGCCGTCCCTGGCTTTGCACACACAACAACCGCTCAAGTACATATAACAGTAGACGTCTAAGGTCAAAAATAAAAAAAATAAAAAAACTCAGAAAATGTTTAAAGAAAAACTCAGACAAGGAATGATAGCAAATTACACTCTTCTCGTAACCAAATCAGCAGCATCTCAAAAAATTCACCTCAGAAAATGTTCCCTCAAGAAAATATTGTAAATTTTATTCTTCTTCTTCAAGACTAAATAAATAGCAATAAAAAACACCTCAGAAATTTCCCAAAAAATATGTCAACAAGAAAATATATTAAATCAACTTTTCTTGAAGACCGACACACAAAACCAACCCCAGAGAATATCCAAAAAAAATCACAGCAGAAAATTTAGTAAAATTCACTCTTCTTCAAAATCAATACAAGAGCATTTGAAAACAAAAACCACTTCAGAAATTTTTCAAAAAAAAAAAAACAAGGAAATTAACTAAATTTGAATATTCTTCAAGACCAAATCAATAGTATCACCTAAAATAAAATAAAAAATGCATCATATCGACCAACACTCCTAGGTGATACTAATGACAGAAATCTCTCAAAATCGAAACCACCTCAGAACTCCCTAAAAAGGAGAAACAAAAAGCACTCCACTTAAAAGTAAGAGTTAGTTTTGAGTTCTCAAAGTAGAAATTTTGAAAGAAACCAGAGCTCACCTCACAAAGAAAACAGAGAATTCTTCAGATGTTTCACTCAGCTGCCACTAGAATTCTGAATTTTCAATTCTACATTGTGTTGAGTTTGGCTCAAAAGGTCCAAGTTGGGCCCAATTGTGTTTATGTAAGGCCCAGTATATATAAGGGCTTATTTTCTCTCAGGGTTTACTGAGTGGGTGTGAGAGGAGAGAGAAGAAAACAGAGAGAAGAAAATGGAAAGGCATAGGGTAAGAGGTTTTTGGGAAATCCTTGTAATAAGTTGCAAGTATTTTCTCATAGTGAAATCAAGCAGCAAGCTGCGTCGACGTAGCCTTCAAGTGAACCACGTAAAAAATTGTGTCTTTGTGTGATGTTTGATCTGTGATTGTGATTTATTTTATTACAATTGGTATCAGAGGCAGGTTCCGATTCGAGACACAGCAGATCCTCGGGTTTTCAAAGGAAACGCAGAGAGAATCATAGATCACGGCAAGCAAGCATCCCAATTCCAGTTGCAGATTCCTCTACTTATCACCAAACAAGCAGCAAGTTCAGCAACTGAGCGTCAGAAGGGCAGTGACGCACAGACGTCCAAGGGGCAGACCGTCAGGTTTGTAGAGAGATTTAAAAAAAAAGGCAAGTTAGTCAGTTCTTGTCCCTACTAGTAGAGACCTCATCACCGAACAGCAGGAAGTCAATCGCACTTCAAGCCAGGCGTTCATTGAGAGCAGCAAAACAAGGAATTCTCTTCCCAACGTATGCAAGTCACGGGCGCAGTAGGAAAGGGGGCTGCAAGAAAAGTCAGCAGACTTGAAGAGGTTACTAAAGCCATCTCCAAAGGAGGCTTAGGTATAGTACCTTTACGGTTGAGAAATGAGGCTTTAGTATGTAAATAGGGGATGGCGCTTTGGACGTGAACCAAGTGCTTTGTGGGTGCGAATTCTGTCTGCCAAGTATGGTACATCGGAAATAAACGAGTGGAGTTTGGGGGAGGATGTAACACCCAAAATTTCAATCCAGGTAAATCAATATAATTTCCCTTAATGATGAGGAATGAATAGGGTTGATACTATGTATTAGGTCAAATGAAGAAATAAATAATTAAGTAAGAATATAAGATTAGAAGGAGGATGGAGTGATTAAGCGAGATTTAAGAAAGACTAAATTAAACGATGATTTAGTTAAAATAATTTTGAAAGTAGAGTGGAATATAATTAATTGACGGAAATTTTGGTGATTAGTTAATTAAGAGAGATTAAGGGGGGCTCAATTAAGTTACTAATTTAATTTGATAATACTCAATGGAATGGGTTTTAATTAATGAAAACTAATTAATGAGGTGGCGAATATGCCACATCAGCGATGAGGTGGCAATACACGATGAGGTGGCATGCCACATGACAAGATAAGGATGAAAGCAACATCACCACTCCACCTTTAGCTTGGACCAATAAGTGCTCTCCACCTCAACACCCCACCTTTAATTTGGACCAATAAGTGCTCTCCACTTCACCACCTTTAGCTTTTGTTTTTTGACTAAAAAGTGAATAAGGTAGAAGAAAAAGCAAAAAGGAGAGTAGGGCTCCATCTCTACCTCTTTTTCTCCATTCTCTTTTTCTATCCTCCTCCTCCATCTTCTTCCTCTCTAAAAATCTGAACCAAGAAAGAGAGAGAGAGCTGGAAATTTCTCTTCCTCTTCCTCTCTTTGGTGCAAATCTCTCTTGAAAGCTTGGAGGTTGAAAAAAAAGAAGGAAGAAAGGACTTGAAGACTTGATTAGAGCTTGAACAAGTAGGTTCCCTAACTCTCTTGATTATTTGATTTAGATCTTAAAATATTTCATCTCTTCATCTAAGTTCTTACATCAAAGATACTATGGAAAGAATTTAAGTAATGGAGTGTAATGAAGAGATAATGGAAAGTAGTAGGTATTTTCATAAAATAGAATTATATGAGAAGTTTTACTTAAAATCCTAGATATTTAGATATTTTCTTTTAAAGTATTTTTATAACTTCATTAGAATATTTGAATGTCTTTATTTATTGGTTTTTGTAAGAAAAAGGGTTTAAGAAAATGATATCTTATGATAAATTTTGGAAAAAAAATGATTTATTGTAAAACTGTTTATACAAATTAGTCCAAGAAATGGACCTTTAAATATCTCAAAATGATTTTTTCAGAATTTGTAACTATTTTTCAAATCTTCTACTATGAAAGAGGTTTTCAAAAAGTATTTATTCACAGTTTTCGGATATCGGGAGGTACCCGAAATAATTTTGTAAAAACTGGACAGTTCTAAGATAGAAAACTGTTTTTACATATCAGTCCGAAAATGCACCTATAACCATTTCAAAACGATTTTCTGGATATTTTTGAATATTTTTCATGTATTCTACTATCAAATAGCTTTCCAAAAAGTATTTACTCCAGTTATTCCGATACCGAACAGAACCCGAAATGATTTTTACAAAAACAGTGCGCAGTTTGTATTTCAAAACTAGAAGGCTAGTTTTAGACATCTTCACTAGATCTAAAATTTTATTTTCTAATAATGAGTCTTTTGTTCCTAAATTCTGATTCTCTAAAGAATATATCAGTGGCATTAAATAATTTGGAGTTTTATGAATTATGTTTAAATGGAGTACTATGGGTAAAATAGCCATTTTACCCTTGGTTAGGGACAAAACACACATGTTGAATTATTTAGACTCTAATGACCTTCATCAAATGACCCTTAAGGCTTAATTAAGACTTCCACAAATTTAATTAGAGGGTTTTTACACTACATTGACGTGAGAATTATATGTTGACACATGTGAACGAACGAAGAGGCGAGAGTAACTCCGAGATTGCCCGATCTACTTCGTGAATCGTTTATCCTCGCTGATCACCTTAGACCAGGTAGGTTTTCCTACTTCGTTAAAATGCAATTGGGTGTGAACTTATTATTATTTTATTAAGAAATGAGAAAAGAAAAGATGAACTAATTTTCAATTGAAAATTATGTATTTTGGTTTAGAAATTATGGCATTATGAGAATCAAAAGGTGTGATTATAAAAGTATTCCTTTGACTGATTTAGTATCATATGAAAATGAGAAGTTGTAATATTTTGAATAGTATGTATAAAGTTTCTATATGGGTATGATGAATAAAGTTGATATGTTTAGAATGTATAAGGTATTTATGATGAAAAGAGTATTTGTAAGATCAAAAGAATAAGTTGATAACACATAGCATGAATCATGGACATCATATGCATTCATATTCCTCATGCATGAAGCATGGGATGGGAAAAAGCATGACATGAGAATAAATTGACCTTAGGGTCCGGGTCATAATTATGGAGTTGAGTGGACTGAATCAAAGTGCCGAATGTTCAGACGGACTTTGAGGTCGTATTATGATTTGACCAATCAAAGTGCTGAATGGACCCAGGCAGACTTTGATGTCGTACGGGCGTGTGATAGATTGAAAGGAATGATGTTACACCGGTGGAACCAGTGGTGTTGTAATAATGTGTATTAAGACTCCCACAGAAAAATGTTAAATGTGAAATGATGTATACGGGATATGAAATGCCCCATTGTTTCAAATGAGATATTGAGGTACCTTGCATGGGGCATGATAAGGGTATGCATATATCATGGCATGACATGTTACATATTAATAATTATTCATATGAACTAAATATGATATTAGAGTAATGAAAAGAGTATGGCTCTGTGAAAGGTTTCAAGAATGAGTTTATGATAAGGCATTTTCATAATAAAACGATTACGGCTTTGCCTTGAGTTTTCTATCTTGATTTAGAAATACATCTTGAGAAGTGTATTATGATACATGGTTGACATGATGTATTTTTGAAAGGATAAGTGAATATGATTTCCTTATAAGTATTGTTTTGACTATACCTTTGAGAATGAAAGTACAAGATGAATTAGGTATGAGTACCTTGTAAAGAAGTATGTATATATGTTTTCAATTATGATATCTCTAAAATAAGTCAAATCTAAGATTTGTAATATATGTAAATAGTTTGAGAAGAGTACTAATTATATCTTGAATAAGATATATTGTGAATAGGTATGGATTTATGACCTAAGTATGGTTTCGTATAATATGAAGTACGATATGATCGAGATTTGATAAAAGTACAAGTATTTGTAGTGTCTAGATATGACACACCGTAGGCATACTATGTGATCGGAATTCCTATTGGGCAAGTTGACTAAGCCCATAAATTATCCCCACCAGTTTTGTATGTAGGTTTTGGAAGACGGAAATGATATCGGACCAAGCGATGGCCGAGCATGGATGAGATGGAGATTAGAGAACAAAGTCTTGTGGACTTAGAATTATTTTGATATTATGAGAAATATATGATCAATATACTTTTGTGTAGGAATGTAATCTTTTTGGGGAATGTATATTTATGATTTGGATTCATGTATTTAAGTTTATTTGTATTTGACTCGATGTATAATCATTTTGGGAATTCTTTATTTTGCTATGAGACGTGATTAGCGATTCATGAATGCTATAAATGTTTAAAATTCCGCAGGATTAACAGGGTGTGTGCAAATGTTAACATGCATACCCTAATTGGGCCAGTCAAGTGCCAGGGTCTTCGGACTCGGACTTGACTCGCATCGTGACCCTCGCCTCCCTCTCCACTAAAATATTCCTAATACATTACTCTGACGACGGTGGTTAGAGGGAGGGGCATTATAGAGGAGGTGGAGAAGTCAGGTTCTGGGATACTTAAAGCTTGGTGGAGGGTGTGTCAGGGGAGGGCTGACATCAGTAAGCTTTTTAAAGAGGGTATTAGGATTCTAGTGGGCAAGGGTGATCGTACTTTCTTTTGGAAGGACTTGTGGTTAAGAGATAGTCCCTTGAAAGTGAGCTTCCCCCGATTGTTCAGGAGTGCTCAAGATAAAAGGGATTTGGTTCAAGGCACTTACTCCGTGGGCGTCTGTGACATCCTTTGGCATCTAGACTTTAGGAGAGACCTCAAGTCGTTCGAGGTCAACAACCTGAATGAACTTAAAGTTCAATTGATGGAATTTCCGGTAGACCCTAGGGACAAGATGCACTGGCTTGGACAGGAGATTCTACGGGTTTCTTTTCAATTAAGTCAATGATCAAAGTGTGGAACTAGAGCGTCATTGGCTTAGGTGACCCTCAATCTCTAGTATGGAAATGCCCTACCCCACACAGAGTTCAACTGTTTGTATGGTGTTGTTTGAAGAGGAAGATTTTGACTAGGACAGACATGAGAAGAAGAGGTTTGTTGAATGAAGAAAGTGATATTAGTTGTACCCTCTGTGGCCTAGCTAATGAGACTGTTGATCATCTCCTTGCCAACTGCCCCTTGACTTGGACACTGTGGAATTACTTTCTGGATCTCATGGGAGTGTCATGGGTTTTTTCTAGCTCTTTGGAAGGTTTGGTGGGACCCTGGTTTCTTTCTTAAGGCAACCGCAGGAGGAAATTGGCCTGGATTACGATTCCAGTGGTTGTGATGTGGGCTATCTAGAAGGAAAGGAATGCCACGATCTTTGAGGGCAAGATTTAGTAAGGACCTTAATCCAGAAAGCGAAATTGAGTTTGTGTGCCTAGTTTTGTTCAAATAAGGAATTTAGAGAGTTTAAAGCCTCAAACCTTTTTCGGTGCTGGGAGGGTGGTATGTTGTCTAGACCTCAGAGCCGAGTGAAACATGTGGAATGGTCCTCTCCTCCATATGGAACGTTGAAATTTAATGTGGATAGGGACTTCAAGGGGTAAACCGGGTCTAGCTGGGATCGGGGGTATTCTTAGAGATCATTCGGGTTCTACACGTGTGGTCTTTACAGAATCAGTGGGAATCATGGAATCAAATGAGGTGTCTTTTGTCCATATCAGTCGCTCTACCAATGGTTAGGCAAATTTCTTTGCGAAGAACGGTGTTGCTGGATCGAATTGTGGCACTTTCCAGTTACCAGGAGGATAGTTCATTTTGTATCAGTGGTGTTTTCTTTATAGCCTCTGGGTTTTGTTGTTTTTCTTTGTATTTTCATTTTGGGTTTATGTCTCTTAGACCTTGTGCTTCTTGTTTTGTATTTGTTCATTTTCAAGTGAAAGTTTTCTCTATTACCACTCAAAAAGAAAAAGTCGGCAGACAAAGCAAGAATAAGAAAAAAAGGAACTGCAGTCTTCCAGAAAACCCAAGCGCAAGGAGCCCCTATTGTTGTGCCTAGAAAACCCCATTGCTGCCATAACCTGCCGCCCAGCCGTGGGCAAAAGACAGAAGCAGGCAGCATCGGCCCTTTCCCTGCCGGACAGACACATGCAGATCCATTATTTTCGCAAAGCAAAACCCCTTTTGCTGTAGAAAATGATAATGAAGAAAAAGGAAAAAATAAAGAAGAAAATATTGAAGGGAGAAAATTATCTCTTCGAATGTATTGATCGTATTTTTCTCTTAGAGGATACAGAATTAAATATAAAAGAGAGAGACAATCAAGAGACCTAAAAAGGAAATACACTATGTGTATCCTAATGTAAGAATCAATCTGATCAAATACAATCTACTGTGTTGACTTTCAATATACATTGAATCTGGACATATAATTTTGACTCATATCACAAGACGTGTGACAAACACCGGAGGAGGAAGTATATAGACTTCTTCCTGAAAAACACCATGAAGAAAAGCATTCTTCACATCTAATTGGTGTAGGGGCCAATTATATTGGTTGCAAGAGAAAGCAAAATGCGCACAGAATTAATCTTGGCGACAGGTGAAAAGGTGTCCTGGTAGTCAACTCCATAAGTCTGTGTGAACCCTTTGACTGCGAGGAGTGCCTTATAGTGGGTAATAGAGTCATCTGGATTGTGCTTCAAGTCAGAGACCCATTTGCACCCAACTGGAGTCTTGCCTGGAGGTAGAGAAACCATCTCCCATGTGTTGTTCTTCTCAAGGGCAGCTAACTCTTCATCCATGGCTACTTTCCAGGAGGGATTTTTCAAGGCCATGTCGATCCTCTTTAGTATCTTAATGTTGTCCAATGCTGTAATAAAACTATGATAGGAGGGTGAAACAGCATGATATGATACAAACCGATCAATGGGATGGCTAGTAGAAAAACGCTTACCTTCACGAAGCGCAATAAGAAGATCAGACGAGTCAGAGGCCGATAGATCTGATTCATTGGCAGATGGATGGGTGGAGTCAGCAGCAGATGGCAGTCGAGATTGTTAGCGTTGGTACACCAAAAGAGGCTTGGTGGGACTCGGAGATGGAAGATTGGCAGGAACAAATGGAAGAATAGGTGAAGGGGTTGCCAGGGCGAGAGTCAAGAAGGTAGAGACTACCTGCTTCACGACCACCATGTTGACTAGCAGTTGACCCAAATCATCCAATTTTGGAAATACATCTTATTGGTTGTATGATTGATTGCAGATAATTATTCTTTCATTACTTTCCTTTTCAAGCCACCTAGATTAGCTCTCTTTTTCCTATTTATACATTATCCCTTTCTGTTTATACACAATACAATACAATCAAAGAGGAATTCTTCTCCACTATCTTTATTCTTCTTTTTTCCTTATTTTCATATTATTATTCTACATGGTATTAGCCAGAACGATCTTCTGGACGCTTTCAAGAGTTTTTTTTTTCCACTTTACTGTTCCTCATCATCTTTGACTCTGATATCTGAGGACGTCTATAGCGGATCTTCTCCTTTCCTTCTTCTCATGCAGATCTGGAACTGTTGCAGTTTTTTCCTGGAGATTTGAGTTCTCTCCGTTCTCTGTAGCTTTGAGTTCTCAGCCTCAGATCCATTGATTGGACTCACATCTGACGGTGGGACACTTCCCTCTCCCTTACGTTTTTTGGTGGCCCATCCATCAATAACATTGCCTCTTTGATCTAACATGTGTGAGCTCGCAGATCTGAGGATTTTTGGGTTGCTGCCTGTGACGCTGCGGCATTGGACTTTTGTTGTTTTTTGGGCCAGATCTACTGGCTTTCTAACTAGTTCTATTTGGCACCAAGTCTGCTACAGTCGTCTGTGTCTTGGTTTCCATCTCCCTGGTGGGACCCCCCCTTCCATCATCGTTGGGCCCTTCATCTACTGCCTCTTCCATGGCTTATTATGATACTCGTAGGGACACCAGAGGCCCACAGAAGATAGGTACCCCTTTTTGCACATATTGCAAGATGCACAATCATTTTATTGATTCATTATACAAACTTCATGGCCGACCAAAGCATGCTCATCTCTCCGCTGCCCCTCATGTTGCTCCTTCCTCTGATGTGGCTCATGCAAGTGCTCTAGTGACTCGAAAGGACATTAACTTCTTATTGCAACAGTTGGAGCGCCTTCAATCCTCCAAGGTCTCTCATGTTGTCTCATCCACTTCAAGTATTGAGCACCATGTGCACCATGTCTCCCATCATTATTGGATTATTGATTCTGGAATGTCCACCCTCTTTTCTTCCCTTACACCCATTTCATGTGGGAAGGTTAAATTAGCTAATGGATCCTCCACTGATATTGCTTGGAAGGGGATAATTTCAATCTCTTATTTTGAACTTATCTTCTGTTTTGTATGTTCCAAACTTATCCTACAATTTGTTATCTTTTAGTGCTTTGGCTACAAGTTTGAATTGTTCTGTCACTTTCTTTCCTTCTCATTGTTTCATTCAGGATTTAACCACAAAACAGGTGTTGGGTAGTGGTTGTAAAGTTTGTGGCCTCTATCTTCTTGACTCTCGCCTGGCACACCCAAAGCATTTTCGACATCTTCCTCTTCAGATGTATGGATGTGGCATTGTCGCCTGGATCATCCATCGAACCCTGTTTTAAAACAACTTGTTCCCATTCTATCCTTTAGTCATTTGAGTGTGAACACTGCCAATATAGCAAACATAGTAGATCTCATTTTCCCCATCTCTCAATCAATCTGCATCTACACTTTTTTCGCTCATACATTCTGATGTTGCAATCTCCTTCTGTCTCTCGCACTGGTTTTCGTTATTTTGTTACATTTATTGATGATTATTCTCGCATGACTTGAACATATATGATGAAACACAAATCTGAGGTCTTTGATCACTTCCGTACTTTGTATCAGTGGGTTGACACTCAATTTGGTCGTAAAATTCAAGTTTTGTGAAGTGATAATGGGGGGAATATTTGTCACACTCATTTCTTACATTTTTGCAAGAGCATGGTATAGACTCTCAGCTCTCTCATCCTTCAACACATCAACAAAATAATGTAGCTAAACGAAAAAACTGTCACCTTCTTGAGGTGGCCCCTTCTCTTCTTTTTACCATGCATGTCCCACAGTCCTATTGGCCCGAAGCTGTGTTGACTGCTTGCCATCTCATCAACATAATGTCATTTCGCATTTTAAAAAATCAGTCCCCTATTGACCTTCTATCGCTGCATAAATCTACCCCTCATCTTCCATTACATATATTTGGGTGTGTATGTTTTGTTCACTAATTTTCTGATCATAAACTCTCTCCCCGGTCAGTGCATTGTGTCTTTCTCAGTTACTCACCTTTCCACAAAGGGTATAAGTGTCTCGATCCCCTCACTAGGAAAGCATATATCTCCATGGATGTCACTTTTTTTTAGCGGAAACCCTATTTTTCAACACCGTCTCCCCCTTCCACCTCCCTTGTTCTTCCTCTTCTCCCTGCTACTCCCAGTCCCTCCACCGCTACCAAGCCCATTCTAGTATACCAACGCCGACAGCCTAAACCGCCACCTACCGCTGACTCCACCCACTCCTCTGCCAGTGGTCCAAATCCGCCACGATCAATCTGATCTCCCAATTGCACTTCGCAAAGGTAAGCGTACTTGCACCAGTCACCCACTTGATTGGTTTGTGTCATATCATGTTGTTTCCCCCTTCCTATCACAGCTTCCTCACAACCCTAAACAGTTAAGATTCCAAAGAGGATTGACATTGCACTGAAACATCCCTCATGGAAAGCTGCCATAGGATGAGGAATTAGCTACACTGGATAAGAACCATACTTGGGACATAGTCCCTCTACCTCCAAGGAAAACTCATGTTGGGTGCAAGTGGGTCTTTGCTTTGAAGTATAATCCAGATGACTCCATTGCCAGATATAAGGCACGCCTAGTTGCCAAATGCATCACGTAAACATATGGGGTGGACTACCAGAACATTTTTTCACCTGTCGCCAAGATTACCTCTGTGAGCATATTGCTCTCAATTGCTACCCACTTATGTCTGGCCCTTCACCAATTAGATGTTAAAAATGCTTTTCTCTATGGTGATCTTCAAGAAGAAGTGTAAACGTTTCCTCCTCCGTGGTTTGTCAAACAAGAGGAGCCCAACTCTATCTGCAAACTCAAGAAGGCTCTCTATGGTCTTAAGCAGTCTCCCCTTGCTTAGTCTAAGAAGTTTAGCAATACCTTACTACCTTTTGGTTTTACTCGTTGTCAGTCGGATCACTCGGTCTTCATCTACAGCCTCCACTCAGTTGTGATGATTTTGGTGGTCTATGTTGATGACATTGTCCTCACAAGTAATGATAATGCAGCCATCTCTTCCCAATACCTGCTTCGTGGTCAGATCCTGGAAAACAAAGTGAAAGGGAAAGAAAGTGACTGAGCAATTCAAATTTTTAGTCAAGGCACTAACACACAGCAAATTGCGGGATAAACGGGAAAAATGCAAAACAAAGGGAAGGTCCAAATGAGGCGAAACAGAAGCAATGCCTTTCCCGACAATATCAATATATGAGTCGTTAGGCTAATTTAACCTTACCACCATAAATAGAAAAAAGGGAAGAGAAGATGGTCGACATACCAGCCATATGGTCAGTGGCACCCAAATCGACAATCCAGGAATGATGAGAAGCATGGTGTGCAGATGATTTAGTACCTGAAGTATAAGAGACGGCATTGGACACCTTCGAGGATTAGAGGAACTCCAGGCGTTGCAGGATGAAGTTAAGATCAAGTTGAGTCACATGAGTACTATCACTAACCACATCAGAGGAAGGAGGAGCATGAGGTGAAGCGGAGAGATTGGGTTACTTAGGTCGCCCAAGAAGCTTATAACAAGAATCAATGTTATGGTTAGTCATCTTGAAGTAGGTGTAGAACCGATTTCCCTTCTTCCAGGGACCTCTGGTGTCCTTTCGAGGATATGACAGGGAATCATTGCCATGAGAAGCTAGGATGCCCAAGAGCCAAAGAAGGCATAGACGAATGAGTGATGACCAGGGCAGAGCATTTAGCGGGTATTGGAGTCGTAACAAGACGTCGTCGATCATCTCGAAGTGAGGCAAAGTAAACCTCATCGAGAGGTGGGAGAGGTCGTTGCCGAAGAATTTGGGCCCGAGTAGGCTCAAATTCAGAGTTAAGCCCAGGAAAAAATTGCAAAAATCCGTTGTTATTCAACATATTTGTGAAACTTCAGAGTATCTTCCGGATTCTTAAATGTAGGGGATTGAAGCTGATCAAGCTCCAACCAACAGGACTGCAAAGTCGAATAGTATTGGATGAAAGACAAGTCCCCCTGTCGGAGAGTGGCAGAAGTATGAGATAATTCATACATACGAGCAAAGTTATCCCCATCAGAATATGAAGTCTTCACAGTGTCCCATATAGTTTTAGCAGTTGGAAGGGTGTAGACAAGACGCCGCACATGGGCTTCCATGGAGTGAAGAAGCCAAGCTTGGACCAGGAAGTTATTTGCAGTCTAGGAGGAGAATGTTGGATCAGTCTTAGCAGGTTTGGGAGTAGTACCATCAATATAAGAATAGAGTTGTTTCGCAGTTAAGAACATTTTGACAGAGTAGGACCACTCAAAACAATTTGTCTCATTTAGCAATACCGTCGTGATCCGACCAATTTGTGGGGAGTCGAAAGAGGCGACATTCAGAATAGAAGGTCCGAAAGAAGAAGATGTAGCAAGCCATAATGCGAGGTAGAATAATCAATAAGAGAATAGTAGCAGTAAATACAAGCCAAATAAATAGACCCAAGTCCAAGGTCTGCGTCAAATTAGGTCCCACAAGTTACGAACCGAGGCGAGAGCCTTGTAGATGCAAAATCTCGGTAGAGACGACTGTAATAGAGCAAGATGGAGATGAGGAAGGGTGATAGCCAACCAGATCCACAGAAAAAAAAAAAACCAAACAGATGAGGGTGCAAACGTCCCAAACAACAAAGTGGAAAAGAAATCAGCAGACAGAGAGGCCAACTAGTGATGAAAGGAGGGACCCACAAGTGTGATTGAATCCTGCTGCAGGAGTGACTGGAATGGAGGATCAGGATGCTCAAGTGCGATCTGCAACCAGATCGAATGGAAAAACCCAAAAAAAAAAAAAAAAAAGAGGGTATAGGCGTCCCAAGTGGCAGATTTGTAGAACAGCAAATAGAGGGGCCCACCTATAATGAAAGGTGGGACCTCCCAAGTTCGATGGAAGCCTGATGCAAGGGTGAAACCAGTATGCAATAGTAGATGAGGGATGAAGATCCCAAACAGCAGATCTAGGCAGAAGAAGCCCAGAGAGAAACAGTGCAGGAGTCACAGCAGCAAAGAGTAAATGTGCAAACGAGGGGCCCACCGTTGCCCGGAAGTGGAGGTCCACCTTAGACGAGAGGAAGTGGGCCAGGGGCGATAGCAGTGAAAGAGGTTTTGTGGGAAACTGAGCTCAGAATCCAACGGATTGAAGCAAAAGACCTCAGATCTGGGTTTCCTAGATCGGTAAAATCACTGGGAGATAAATATGAGAGAAACCCCACTAAACCAATCTAAAACAGAGATCCAACTGGACAGATGGATAAGTCTGTCAAAAACGGCAAGGAAGGATGAGTCCCATGTAGTGACCCGACCCAGAGTAGCGAGTCAGTAGTAGTGAATGAGTAGTGAGTCAGTAGTAGTGAATAGAACTAGTTTAGAAAATTATATGGTTTAAAATGATTTGTTATTTTATTTGATAAAATTATTTGGGGAAAAACACACTTTGAATTTAGAGATTAAATAATAGACCCCCGATTGCACACACTTTCTCCTCAATTAGAATTTACAAATTTATCCCCTTCGAATTAAAATCAAGTAAATGGAAAATTTAGTTGTCAACATATATTTTAATTCCCAAAGTTAGAATTTCAATTAGAATTATTTTATTAAAATTTTAAAATCAATAATTTGAGTTGACCCTTGGGACCACATCTTTGATTGAACCTATAAAGCAATTAGCATTTAAAAAAAAAAAATCTTTGGAGATCTATTTAACTGGTTTGCCCTGTTTTAAAATTCAAATAATAAATAAAAAAACTGATCTAGGTAAATAATTAATTAAACAACTTGGGTCAATAAATAAGTTCCAATTTTAATTAACTTGAATTTAATCAATGATTGACAAATTAATCAAAGGGAAATAATGAAATAATGAAATAAGGAGAGAGAGATAAAAAAATAGAATGAAATAGAAACCCGACCATAAAACCCAAGATCCACTCTAAATCGTGTGGGCCCTTTGGAACCCACACTTCTTCGACTCCTTCTAAAATCCCTCCTCTCGACCCTTACTTTCCCCAAATCCCTTTTTTGCCACTTCCCTTCCCAACTCCACTACCACACCTTTAAGGTTTCCTAAAATTCCATTTCTCCCCTCTTTCCTTCTCCAAAAACGACAACTCCTATCTCCATTAAATCCCTTTCCGTTTCTAAACTTTCTCCAAATCAAGATGCCGACCCCCTCTTTCCTATAAATCTATGCGATGGCAGCCTGGATTCTTCTCCCAGTCTTGATCTTTTTCGAGTGGCAGCCACACCTCACGTTCCTCTCTCTCAGTTTTCCTCTTACTACAGGCCATCGCCCAACACCTGCACTTGAATCCCTCTAAGAAAGCTTACTCAATACAGCAATCCCAGATTTCAAGGCTTAAACGACATTGTCAGGCTAATTGGAATTCTTACACCGTACACATAATCAACTTCTAGGTGAGGAGAACAATTTCACTTACTTGGGTTTTATTTAAATATGCAATAAAATATTGCAAAGTATTTATGTGTATTTGGAATGTGATTGTTGGACCTATAAAAATAGACTGAGTATTTATTAGAATGATGGTTGGAGTTCGGTGCAAGACTCACAGTAGTGTAAGGGGATTATTGGGCTAAAATGTTTTAATAGCCGTGAGTAAACTCAGTAAGCCCGGGTTTTTGGAACCAACTGTTAATGTTATTGAAAGGTCTAACGCTCATATTCGACTAGTTATAGTTAGGATAACGTCTACTATTGTATAGTTTGCTATGTTGGATTATATTACGTTAGTTGGATGTTATGTGATTATTGGGCATGGGATGGACTTGTGTAGATTAATTACCATGATCTTTATGTTGTTAAGTAATTTTTCTCCTGTTATGATATATGGTGTTATTGGAATAATATGCATGCTAGAGTAAGATTGAACATGATGTTATGTTATGGAATATGTGGATGCATTGTAAATCATGCTTAGAATGATTCTATAATTCTTGGAGTATGTAGGGGTTAAAACCCGGCACAAGTTTCACCCCTACTGGGGACAGTGATTGGTCAGTTTGGGGCGTCCCGCGACATAGAGAAGTCAAGTGGAAATTCCCGGCACTTATTTTTTATTATGAATTATCGAATCGGATTCCAAGGAATCCGACTTCTCTACCATGTTGGAAAGTTATTGTACCGTTTTATCTTAAAATTTTAATCAGAAACTAACCATTGTCATATTTATAAGCATATTGTCCCCACCAAATGAAAAAAAAAACAAAAAAAAAAAATTTTATATATATATATATAATCAAATATCAAAATTCAGCCATCTTTAACAATTTTAACCATTTGATTTAAAATACTTATATAAATAATATTTTAGTCATTAAGAAATTTTAATCTAGAGAATCAATATACATCCTCAAATAAGATGGATAAAATCCTCATATTGAGTTGAGATACACTGTTTGCCTGATTAGGGGTTTCCAATTTTTTGGGTAAAATTTTATGGAACGTATATGTAAGTATGTAACATGTCTTATTTCATCAACGAACTGTTAAAATCTTTTACTGTTACTCCAAATTCAGACTCGACAATGAACAGTCCGGCATTATAGAGAAGAGAGAGAAATAGGAGAGATAGAAAGGGAAAAACAACGAGGGGAGACGAAAGAAGGGAGACAAGAGACATGAAAGCATACCTCTAGATCAGCAGGAGGGGCAGAGACCGCGGATACCGGAAATGAGGGTTCCAGCGAGGGGCTTGCGAGAAAGAGGGATGAGTGAGACTTGTCACAGTGAGAGTGAGAGTGAGAGTGAGAGAGCGAGAGCGTTGAAAAGTATTTTGGTTTCCGCCGAGTGATTCTGTCGAATCCTCGATCGAATTTCCACTTAAAAAAAAAACTGCGCGCAACTCGATCAACGGCGCTCGTGGAATGATAATTTCCTCGTTTTAGACTTTTTTTCAAAATTATTATAATGATATCAAGAAACAAAATAATTTAAACTAGTAAATCAATTAAAATAAATTGAAGTGGTAATATATAAATCCATTTCATAAAATAATTTGAATTCATTAATAATTTTGACTAATTATTTTAAATGTTATATGAAATTCTAACTTTACTGATCTATCATGAAATAACAAATACCTTGATGATCAAAAGAAAGAAAAATCAAATTTGTGAAAAAAATAAATCTAATCTAAGGCGTTTTAGAAGCATACCAATTCAGAAACAAAAGCACCTTAAAAGCATAAAATCTTATCTAATTTATACAAAGTCTTTGTGAAATACAAAACGTAACACAGTAAATTAGAGACTATCTCAAAATCTTACAATAGACCTTCAAAGACTTCAAAATCAATTTTGAAGTCATGATTGGATAACTATTCAATCATTCTCGAAGTATCTCTCTTATATTAAGTTTGAAGTTTTTTAATTCAGCTCACATATAAGTTTGGTCGAAGTCACTTTGAAGTAAGAGTGTTGGAAAGTCAAAATTTGACTTATTTCAAGAAGTCTCGAAGTTTGTTTTCTGTTAAGTTATATGACAATATATCAAATCGCCATCCGATTACACACTTGAATTTTTTTCTCTCTCTTACACATCTATTTTTGGATATGAGTAACTAATTACCATTTTACTCCTACCTTTCTATTCGTCCAAACAAATTCTCAATTCATTTCGACATTCGTTCAAACAAATTGACGCATATCCTATCCAATTTTGATTTGTTCGAACGAATCTCCATATAAAATCAATTCGTTCGAATGAATCGGGTGCACAGTAACATACGTTACTGTTCACCCGTTCATTCAAATGAACGGATAGAATGAATTGATTTTTTTTTAAATTTTAAAGTTATTTTTTAAGCACTGTGTATTTTTAAAATTTCTCAAATTAAATATCCAGACTAATTACGATAATCTGATAAAAATACTTTAAGATTTAAAGGTCTTTTGACACTTCTAAATATTTAAAACACAGTATTTTACAAATAAGGGTATCCCTAGGGTGTACGGAAAATACATTGAGGAGTGTCAAAAGACCTTGAAGTTTTAAAGTATATTTATCAGGTTATCGTAATTAGTCTGGATATTCAATTTGAGAAATTTTGAAAATACACGGTGCTTAAAAAATAATGTGCATAGTGTATTAAATAATAAAATCTACTTTAAAACTTTAAAGTTATTTTTTAAGCACTGTTTATTTTCAAAATTTCTCAAATTGAATATCCGGACTAATTACGATAACCTGATAAAAATACTTTAAGACTTTAAGGTTTTTTGACACTCCTAAATGTGTTTGCGGCACACCCTAGAGATACTCTTATTTGTAAAATAAGGTATTTTAAATATTTAGGAGTGTCAAAAGACCTTGAAATCTTAAAGTATTTTTATCAGATTATTATAATTAGTCTGGATATTTAATTTGAGAAATTTTAAAAATACACGGTGCTTAAAAAATAAATTTTAAATTTTAAAGAAAATTAATTCATTCGAATGAATCAGTGATTTATTCTAATGAATCGAGTGAACAGTAACTATTAGAATGAATCACTGATTCATTCGAATGAATTGATTTTTTTAAAAAAATTTAAAGTTATTTTTTAAGCAATGTGTATTTTTAAAATTTCTTAATTAAATATCCAGATTAATTACGATAATCTGATAAAAATATTTTAAGACTTCAATGTCTTTTAACACTCCTAAATATTTAAAACACAGTATTTTACAAATAAGGGTATCCCTAGGGTGTGCCGAAAACACATTTAGGAGTGTCAAAAGACCTTGAAGTCTTAAAGTATTTTTATCAGATTATCGTAATTAGTCCGGATATTCAATTTGAGAAATTTTGGAAATACACCGTGGTTAAAAAATAACTTTAAAATTTTAAAGGAGATTTTATTATTTAATACACTATGCACATTATTTTTTAAGCACCGTGTATTTTCAAAATTTCTCAAATTGAATATTCGGACTAATTACGATAACTTGATAAATATACTTTAAGACTTAAAGGTCTTTTGACACTCCTAAATGTGTTTTCGGCACACCATAGGGATACCCTTTTTTGTAAAATACTCTGTTTTAAATATTTAGGAGTGTCAAAAGACCTTTAAGTCTTAAAGTATTTTTATCAGATTATCGTAATTAGTCTATATATTAAATTTGAGAAATTTTAAAAATACACAGTGCTCAAAAAATAACTTTAAAATTTAAAAAAAAATCAATTTATTCTAATGAATCACTGATTCACTGATTCATCAGCATTCATTCGAATGAATAGAAACATGGGGGTAAAATGATAATTAGCCATCTACATTCGAAAATGGGTGTGTAGTAGCAGAAAAACTGGGTGGATAAACTGATGGTCATAACCAATTAAGACTATATGAAGATTGAGTTGACTTGGCAACCTCTTATTGGTGGATCGTGCAAGTGCTTTGATTAAATAATCAATCTCTATAAGTGGTATAGCTTATCTTTAACAAATTGTGAAGTGTTCTACTCATAGGCAACAATCAAGAATATTAAAAATTCAAAATATATTTTTTTACCACATGTAAAACATGTTTCTTAATTATTATAGTAAATGGGTAAACTCAATTTGTATACACTTACCTATTTATTATTTAAATGGGAGTTGAGTTGACTAAAACTTACTTGAGTGCCACCCATTTATAAAAGATTTTTTAGTTAACTCATTTGATAAAAACATGAGTAAAATTGACATTTCGTTAAAGTTAGTGCACCATGAAATTATAGGGCGGGTTTTGGCCTAGCACCAAGAAATTATGTGGTGCACTGTTAAAGTTAGTGCACCATGATTAGGGAGGATTTACTGTAAATACCGTAGAACCAAACCAAGCCTGGCATATGAAGTCCATGGGCCAAGGATGACCAGGCCCGGCCCTGGTCTTAGGCGAATTAGGCCGCTGCTAGAGCCCTCAAGTCGGGTTCAATTTTTAAATTCTCGTATCTTCTTTTATGTTATAAATTTATTTTAATATTTATTTTATCAGCAAATGGATATGTGGCGCAATGGTAGCGCATTTAAATCCAAATCCGAAGGTTGTGTGTTTGATTTACGTTGGGTTAATAAAAGTATGACTTAAAGAAGTCTCTAAATGAGAAAACTTAGTATGTCAACTACTCTTTTTAAATACTATAAAATAGTAAAAAAAAAATCAACATGCATGACATAAGTGGAAATTAAATTTATCACAAGAAAGATTGAATAAATTAGATATCTTATCTATTGAAAAAGATATGTTAAAAAAACTTGAATATAGTAATTTAATTAGTAATTTTGCATCTCAAAATCAGAGAAGAATAAATTTTAAATAATATTTTGTTATAAATTTGATTATGATATTTTATTTAGATGTTTCACACTTTATAAAAAAGAATATATGATTTTATTTTTTGTGAGTGTATAAAATGTCTATCTTAAAAGTTCGCTTAGGGCCCTTGAAATCTCAAGGCCAGCACTGAGGATGATGAAAAAACACTAAAAAGTCCTTTATTAGGCCCTTAATCCATGGGCCAAGGATGACTTAAAAACACTAAAATTCTTTTATTAGGCTCTTAAGCCATGGGCCAAGGATGACTTAAAAACACTAAAAATCCTTTATTAGGCCCTGTGCAGGATTATTAATTCGAATCCGGTGAGCCAGACAATACAAGACAGTTTATTATACCAATTATTATCCTAATAATTTTTATATAGCAGTCGGTAAAACCGAAGTTGTGGAACTAATGAGAGTGAATGAAAATCAGATAAGTAGTTCATAACTTCATATTAAAGTGAACTACTTAAAACTAGTTGCCATTGTCTTTGTCGCCACTGTTCTTGCTTAGCCCAATTCTCAATTTCAGGGCCTTTAGGCATAGCTAGGCCTTTAAATTCAGATATGAATATTTGGTGGGCCATGCTCTGAAAAACTTATTAATGCCAAAACCACCATTTGCCTCTTGAGACTCTAATCAATTATGAGTTTATTTTCTACCTATTTAAATAAAGAGTATGGAAATTGAAAAATAAGACCCCTTCTCTCTTTTTATATGGAATAAGGGTTTTTTTTTTCTGAAGAATACAAATAATGAGACATTTTCCCTTTTTTACGAGGAATCCATAATTTGATGAACCCATAATTTGTTGAAATGATTTTGAGTGTTTAAGGAATTGAATGGATAAGTCTTAATGTGATTAATATAGGTGTTTGTGTGATTTCCTATATTTTTTCAAAAAATTCATGAAATCCAGTTTTTTTTTTAAAGGTAATTCTTATTATGAAGTTTTTTTGTGGAAAAGAATTAATGAAATGATGTAAAAATGTTCATGAAATTAAATGAAAAACCCTTAATTGTGATTGATATAGTTTGTAAAGTTTCTATGTGATTTTTCTACCTTTTTCAATATTTTCATGAAATTTAGATTTTTTTTAAAAAATCATAAATTTTAATAGAATATAGATGTCATTATGGGACACTAGAGAACATGAATTCCATATCAAGTGTTTCTTCATATTGGTTTTCATTTTCTAAAACTTTGGACAATTTTCAAACATTTAAGATCTTTTATTTTTTTGAATTTACACGTGGGAAACCGCGGACAAAATTTTAGATCTCAAAAAATTGATGCCGCCACCTATAGCTCAATTAAATCAAGTAAAAATTATGAAGACTTAATCAAATTGAGGGATTTTTATCCAATTACATGCAATGAACGATGGTGGCAAGAGAGGACCCAAAGAGCTTTCTAGTGAGCTCGGTTTCATCAAATTTGGAGTCCATATGGATATGTTACGGACCAAGGCTTGCTATGAGGTGTTTTGGGCCTCCAAAGCCCATTTGATGCATACAAGGAAAAACCACTTGCTCATCCATAGCAGATTTGGGAATATGGTGTAATAATTTATTTATTATAATTTTTTTTGAATTTACGTATAAAAAATTGTGTGATACACAAGAATTTGACAGAAAACATGGTATAACGTTGCAGATAGATTTGAGGTACCAACAAATATCATATTTTAAAAAGATAAGATTTATTGGAAAGCTTATTCATTTAACTTTCCAACGAATCTAAATTTGTACAATTTTGATATATATAGACAAAGTTATTACTATTTTTGTATTAAGGTGTCAAAGAATGATGGTAAACTTTATTTTTTGGAAATTTTTCTTTTTTTTAACCATGAACCTCTATAAATTGAAGGCATGAACCACCATTGTTGCATACGTAAGTTTGATTGAGGTCTAACTGAAAGCAAGATTGTTTTTGGGTTTCTCCATGTGTGGTGTCTTGTGTATATTTTTCTATTTGAAATCAGATTCAGTTTAAGTTGAATTAATTTGAATTTTCTTTTACAAATTTTGAAAAAAAAAATGTTATTATGTTCTTTATTCAGATCTAAATTAGCCATGTCAGATTTTAGCCAATGACTGAGTTTAAATCGTTTGATTTTTTAATACACGATACCAATTCGATTCCAAACAATTTCAGATTTTAAACACTTTTAATTTTTGTTGAATTTTTCATAGTGGATTCAGGTTTGACAAATACTGATATGAATTAATACATATTTTAAATACTTAATTTAATTAACTAAATCCATCGATTTTGATTTACCTGATTGACCTATTTTTTTATTCCAACCAAATGCGTAGAATGTTCTTAACTGTTTACTTACTTTTTGTCGGCCGAAATTTGTTAAGTTTTTGAAGACTTGAATTCAAATATTTTAGTTTGCAAGATATAATTAATTCAGTAAAATCGAACTTGTTTTTCATTGAATTTTCACCTCTTGAAAGAGTTTCTCATATTGTCAATATCTCTTTTGAGCAGTTACAGCGGTCATCAAATACTCTTCCTTTGAGCTATCAACCCGTTTTTTAAGCAAAATATGTTAAGGTTTTTATTTTCTCTATTTTTTATTTATTTTCTCAAAAATTTAATCCCCTGTTGCAAAGCCATAAACCGTTAGGAAAAGGCCACGACGAATGACCGAAACTTTGTATTCTCAAAAAATGTTAAAAAGTACTCTCTCTTTTTCAAATTAGTTATCTTATATAGATTTTTGGAATTCTCCTAAAATAGTTGTCTCGTTTATATTAGAGTAGTATAAAATAGGTTGAAAATGGATGAGATCACGTGGAGTTCTAACTTTATATAGAGAGTATTTAAAAAATACAAATATTTCAAATAAGACGACTAAAATAGGATGGAAAAAATATAAAATTTTGAAAATCTCAATACTTCATTAGATTTTAGGGGGTTTTGTCTGGATTTCTTCCTCACAGTATGGCAGTGGGTAATTTGACATGAAAATTTAGAACTTACGTCTACTTTAGGCTGGCTAAAAATAGGGTCAATTTAAATTTAGGCCAATCTCAGGTTCTGTATTCTGAGGCCCAACTTATTCAAAAGTCTGTGGAAGGAGACAGTAAATAAAATTTATCATATATAATATTATGGTTAATTAATTTTTTATGCATCATTAAGCTCTAACTATTTCCTCTTCCTATCTTTAAGAATGTCCTTTTCTCACCTTTTATCAACAAGCCTTATTGATATATTTTTGGAATTGATTTTTTATTTATTTTAGTGGTAAGTTAGAATCTATTAATTCCATCTATTTGGGAATTTATTTGATTTGACTTTTGAAAATCAATTTATATAACCTTTATTATAAAATTAGTGGTTACAACAATGATTTGTATGATGGAAAAAGAACTATAATTCAGATGCTAAATCTATTAAAATCTTGTTTAATAACTTGAGCTCAATATTATAAATCAGCAGTAGTAATTGATTTAAAACTAACTGAATTAAGTAAAGATATGAAGTTCTTAAACTCGTGTTGACCTTATTTAGTTTTTTAGAATACAGACTTCAAATAATTTGGCCTTGTATCAATCTATTTTGAATTAAGTACATGGGATCATCAAAAAAGAATATGATCTAACTCACCTGAATTGCACCCAGTGTTTTGATGTATTAGAGAAATTTCTCTTTAATTTTGTTAAATGAAAAGAATGTAAATAAAAGAAGAAAGGGAATTAAAGACATAAAAGATAGAGACAAAGCACTATTTTATATTCTCTCCATCACAAAATTCTTGTCCTATTTTAGAATTTTTTATTTTTTAAGGATTGTTTTTGCGTGAACTGTGCCAAAAATCTATTAATAGATTTTATGAGTCAATACAAACCTTATAAAAAAAAAGAGGTCTGGACAATGTCCCATCATGTAGTTACTGCTTAATGGTATTTCATAACTACGCTGCAATGCATGATTTCAAATGATAGGAGTCAGTGATAATTACAAAATGTCATATATGGGCAAATCAAAACTTATAAAAGAAAGTCGTCTTCCCATTACATTAAAAGATAATTTAGAGTTTATCGAAAAAGGCTAAAGTTTTAATTTAAAGTGAAAATAAATGACTATGACAAGTGGACAATTTCAAAATACATATAAAACAAGTATTTTAGAATGGAAGGAGTATAAGTTTGGCTCCACAAAGTCCCCATACCAAGTAATTTAAATGGGTCTGTTGAGGAAGTCTAATTTAATATCATGCCATTAGTGCATATCAACACAATCAAGCAATAATAATACTAATAACAACAATAACAATAAAAAGTTAGCAAATAAATACTACTAGCAAGATGGGCCATCTATAAATTGTCCAAGTGTTTGTACAAGGGACCTGGGGCTAAGGTTTTAACATATTTAAATCATTAAAATTATTATTTTTAAACTTAAATTTAACATTTTATAATGTTCATTTGTTATATCTTTACTTTTAGATTAGCCAAAATATATAAAAAATATTATACAATGCTATACTTTCAATCTTAATTAAAGATAGTATGACTCAATGGGTCCAATTTATAACATATAGCTCTCGTGGTGATAGATGTGATCATATTTTGATCCTAAGAATTGAATCTTGCACTGTACCCAAGCATGTCAACTCCATAAGTTGTCAGACTTGTCCCAAATATTAAGATGCTATTTGTCATTTTCAACTAACGAAAAGTGGAGATCAAAGAAAATGAGAGTTGGCAATAGTTTAGCGCGGTCTCTTTGTCAGAAGGAGGGGCCTTCATCATAATAATGGGTTAGGGTACAAAGAGACTTCTCTGGAGATTAATATCAATGGTTAGAGAGATTAATAAACTATCTATACGTATGGAGGTTTCATTCAATTATATTAATCATGCAGCAAATGAAGTTGTAGATTTTTTCGCCAAAAATAATGTGGATGTATCGATATTGGCTGTTCTTCTGTTGTAGCATGGTCTTTTGTGTCGCTTTGATTTTTATTTTTCTTCTTATGTTTTGTCTTTTTCTTTTGGCCTAATCCTCTTAGGTCTTGGTTCCTTTTCCTTATATTTTTTCTATTTCCATTAATGAAGTTCTTCTATACCTTTCAAAAAAATAATATGGGCCAAAGTGAGATCTTAGTCATTGGTCGAGAGATTTCGCATTTACGAATGATATATTTTGTATCGTTTGAGATATCTTATACGTTCAAAACTTGAGATTTGCACTTTCTGGTAAGAAGCATAGACATTTTCAACTTCTTTCAAAGAATCGATTTCATTTTGAAGAATATAAAAAAAAATTAATGTGATATGGTATTGGAGTTTAAGGTGTCCATCGAATAATATAAATTGCACTAAAAGATAAACTTTCATGCAAAATTAATTCTCTCAAAAAATTATGTTGAGGAATCACCCATTCAAGTTGGTTGCTGGTAATCCTGTCTCTTCTTATGGAAAAAAAATAAAAAACATAATATTGGTGCAAATAAATACTAACTAACAATTGATCGTATTAGTGCTCCTTCAAGTGTCGGTCTAATGACTCTGACGGGTGCAACGGCTTTTAAGATAGACAACGCAAAGCTGAATTAAGTAAACAATGAGGTAGATTATATAACATTTGCTAATATGATTGGGTCTAATCAGGGCCGGCTAGATACAAATTAAGGTCTAAAGCAAAAAAATTAAATGGAGTCTTCTTGGTATTTAACATATTATAAGAAATATTTAATTACAGTTTTAATTATATATAATAAAAAGAATTTATCTAAAATATATTTTTATTGCTTTTTGAGATACAAAATTACTAATTAAATTTTGTAATCAAGTTTTGCTAAAATATCATTGTAATGGCACAGGTCAACGAAATGGTTATGGGAATAAGAGGAATGAATCGTACGTTTTACGATTTTTGATTCACGATTCACACTCATACACCGATTTAGATACGATTCGAGTTTGATAACATTGGGTAAAATTGGAGAATGCCATACACTTAGAGTATTGTGAATATTTGTAAAATTCCATGCTCACAAGGTGTGTGATAATATGTTTGAGTGAATGTTGCCTTGTGCACATTCCAATACATAGTTGGATAAGGTTATGATTTGACCTCTTTATGCCTATGTGTGATTGATGTGAATATATTATATTAGATACATATGTATGAGTTTCCCAAGTTCCTTATGATTATATGTTTACTATAATTGAGAATTGATAGATTTGTCATGTGTTAAAGTATGATAGAATGTATGATAATGTCACGCTCCGAACCCAGATGTGGGCCCGAAATGCGACTTAATTTTTTAATTTTTTTTTTTGGGAACAACACTAACCTATTAATCCTTTCATGAAAGATTTCCCCTACACACGTGAATCATACACGTGTACTAATATTCTAGTCACCACTCTTAAACTTAAACTTAACTGTCCTTACTTTCGCCGACACAATTAACTTACCACTGTCGATATATCGTCGGTTACGTCATGTCGTTGAAAACGTCTGGCGATATATCGCCCGTGTCAACGTATCGCTCTAGCAACAACAAGTGTTGTCTTTTCAGTTCGGCCCAACTGACTTTCCATCCGATCTTACACTTCAACCACGTGAGAGATGATATAAAAACATATCAGCATACTACTGGAATATACATAAATAAGCCAAACTTACAAATATACGTTCTTATGCCATATAAGACATATTTATTATAAACACATAGACACATTTTAAGCAGGCAAATTGTTCCCTCATGCGAAAAACCTTAGAAACTTCTAAGCCTCGACTTTCAACGAGGCACCATTGGTCCCTCCAATCCATCATCTAGTTCATACCCTTCATTGTAAGGGATGTGAGCATCAACTCAATAGGGAGAACTCACCATAAAATCTAATGATTGTAATGCAACAATGAATAAGCAATGCATGCCTCAAAAATAGAAATGCAAGTTTATTATCATATCCCATTTTCACCCTAGGACATCTTCTAAGGTTTTTATTAAGGTTGCACGTATTGTTAATACCCGGGTCGGTTTCCAGCCATATTAACAACACCGGAGTCAGCCCACATTTGAAGTTCCAAACAGAACTAATATTAATTCTTCCACAGAAATAATATAGCAACTTGCAAGTGCATAAGGTCTCCACGACCCGGCTTACTAGCACATCCAACCCAATGGTTGAAGACGGCGCTCGGCCAACAGCAGTAGTTACAGCTCAGTAGCCAATATCAGAAATTCCGGCCCAGTGGCCAATATCAATTTTTTCAAGATTATTATCTTAACAGAATTAACCTAATATCATACTCATTATGTACAAATGCATGAAAATGCAAAATCATGCATTACTCTTAGTGCCCTTCTTACATAGGGACTTCGCCCAAGAGAACCGAATGAACTTTGATCATACCACTTGAAATATTCATATCAGCAGTATTGCAATCAATAATAATCAATATTCACACAAACATATAAAATTGGATTTAATAACATGATCGCCTTCACCCAGTTTTTACCCAACAATTTCCAGACACTCCAGGGTTCATACTACTTTAGAGGCTACAAGTCCTCGACTCCCAGACACTATTTTTAACGCCTACGTTTTACACAGTTAGAACATTTTACATCCCTTCCATGTAGGCAGTGTCAGGTCTCGTATTCTAGACCTATATAGCCTTTTTCATCTTAAATGTCTATGGGTCTTATTTCAGTCTGGTGTTAGTGGGTTTAACATACAATACAGTATAGTATCAGCTCGAATCTCCTTACCTTATCCGGTTGAGTTTTTCAGAGAAAATCTGTAAGATAAAGTAAAACGTATAAATTTTCTATTTATCAGTATATACATAATAATTTCCTATACCCCGTGCTATTTTTCAAAAAAAAAATGATATGTGAGTCACCTATACTCTTTCTACTCCTTTACATTATGTCAGAAAGTTAGTTGTCAGTCATCCAAAACATTACAATAAAATGAAAAATGTAAAGTACTCAGTGCCTTCTCTCGTATTGCCTTCTGGCAAGACCATGAAGACATATTATGAGAGGCCTAGAAGGTATATAGACAGCGAAGTAAATAAAAGTACTCAGTGCCCTATCCTCGTATTGCCTTCTGGAATTTGGCCAGATGCTACAGTATAAGAATTTAAACACACAATGAAGGGAAAATGAACACACAATGCGGGAAAATAAACACACAATAGTCAGCTGGGGTTAATCTTTTCAACGATTTTACTTAGGGTCGAAAACTATATTTTGAATAAAAAATAATACAAATCTTGAAGTTATAATTTAAATTTTAAGAAGAAACTTACTTTTCCCTCTATTTTTAAAAAATCTCATTTTTAAACCCCCAATACTAAGTCATTCTACTCCTAACTTGCCCTGGAGTTAATAAAAATAAAAATAGGATTGTTTTGATACCTTGGGTGCAAAATTCCGTCTAATATTGACTAAATTCGATAAGCCTTGAAAGAATGCAGAAAAACCCGAAAGTTTGGCTACTGCTCGAACGAAAGAGTAGAAATGAAAAAGCAGAAGGAAACAACCGACAACAATAAAGAGTTTTTTTTTCCCTCCCTCTCTCTTCCTTCCCAATTTATAAGCGTGCGGGTGGATTTTCCACCGAACACGTCGCACGACTGCCTCTCTGTTGCAGACGGTAAGTTGATTGCTATCAAGATTTGTATAATATAATATTAGTTTATTATTTTTACTATTTACATTTATCTCATCTGAATATTTCAGGGTCTCACTAAATTAATACAATTAGTTCAGTAGGTCAGGTATTAAAAACTAAGTATGATATTAAAATTTGGAGTGAAATCTATGTAAAACACCCATTGTTTTTGCTAAAAATCACCATTTTATCAAGATCTCTTAATTTTGAAGATTCTCTTTGAAAAGATCCAACCTTATAGGTTGATAGAGTAAATTTGTTCGATAAAAATATTCTAAAGTTTTAAATTATTTTGAAGTAAAAAACCACATTTTCCCAGTGAAAGAATATTCAACTGTCCATATTTCATAGCTTAAAGTAAATATCAAAAACTCACTATTTTTTAGTGTAAGGAAATAAACAGCTTAGTTATAATACAGATTGAGTACTGCATCTCTCTGTATATTTTTAGAACTTTCTCTATCATATCAAATTGGAGTTTTATCACTTTAAAACTGAGGGGTAAAATAAATTAGTGAAATTATAACGAGATTGGCATGTCATTATGTTCAAAATTTAAAAATAATATATAATCTAAAATTTGAAGTTCAAACTAAGTCAAATGAGTGAGTTTCTATAGCAGCCAAGGTTTAAACATAAAATAATAATATTATTATATTCATAACTTGCCCATATACCTTTGAAACTTAGTTAAAAGAGTTATCGGATTTGGATCGAGTCAAACTCAGATCCGTTGAAAAACTTATTTGATAATCTTCACGATTAGAGGAAAATAATTCATAATTAATAGATAAAAATTATTTAATTAATCACAATTAATCATAATTAACCCCTAAATTGGGTTGGGGCATTACACAGATTAATCAAAATTGCCCAAGATGTGTAATGTAGGGCCTTGATAACTTCACTTACTTGTATATGGTTATGCGTAATGTATGTATCAAATGAATTCTCTTGATTGTGAATTCTTATATGGGTAACTTATATAATAAATATGATGAATGTGTTTTAATGTCATGCTTGGATTAATTGATAATGTGTATGTCACTAGTGAGTATCTATGTTGATAATGGTTGTGGTGGATTGACCTAACCATGTGTAGAATGAATTTCCATGATTTGAAGATAAACTTGGTAAATGATTTGACTAAGTGATATGGGTGAGTTAAAGTCAAGTATCTTAGAACCTAATGGGGTTAACTTGTGCTATAATGGGGATGAACTAGCATAATTGAGAATGCATGGAATGTAATGTAAATGCTGAGAAAGCCTTGTTTGATTTTCTCAAACTAAAAGTATGACCACTCCCCATTGTCAACCCAAATGTGAAAATGATGAACTACGGTTGATCTGATCCACTATGTGGTATGTAGGCAACTGAGAGCATTGTGCCTTAGTTCGATCAAAAGATGCATTTTGTCATCCATTTATATTAAGGATGATGTAAGATGTTGAGCAAATGTGAATGATAGAAAGAGATTGGTGGGATATACCTACCCTAATATAGACCTTAATGCTAGATGATGGATCCATTGAAAGTGGCCCGAAGAGCTTATGATGCCTTGGGAGCTCCAAATAATGAGACATATATGTTTGTTACTCGAGTAAAGCCTAAAGTTGCCAGAGAACTGTGAAAATTCTTAAAATGGACAGATGAGGACTTTGACGCTGAGATGTATATGACTAGGTCACTTGATTATATTGAGACGTGGCATGGGTGTGTCCCTCACGTGATATTGTTGATTATATTGAGACGTGGTGTGGTGTGTCTCTCACGTGATATTGTTGATTATATTGAGACGTGGTATGGGTGTATCCCTCACGTGATATTGATTATATTGAGACATGGTATGGGTGTGTCCCTCACGTGATATTGATTATGTTGAGATATGGTATGCGTATGTCCCTCACGTGATATTGATGATTGAGACGTGGTATGTGTATGTCCCTCACGTGATATTGATAACGTTATGCCTTAATCCGTTGAAAAAGGAAACTGTCTGATCAGTAGATCATTGTGTCTCACATTTGTGTAGTTAAAAAGATGAGATAAGTATATAGATTCCATGAGTAAGACCTAGAGTAACCGTAAGACCGTGGAAGCCTCGATATGAACATACGGCGACTGTGGCATTGAGATGTATATGTGACTTGGTCACTTGAGACGTGGTATGGATACATTCCTCACGCGATTATGTTGGTTGACTGACTATTCCAAAAAGATATTCAGGACGGTGTGGTCGGCTAAGGAGACTTGGTCCCATAGGGTTGCCGTCGAGGAGTAGGCCCCTCACATGCTAAGTGCTGGAGAGCGCTCTCACGGCTATTTAGCACACTTGATGTGCGTTGATGCATAGAGCTAGATACTATTTTACCCTATGGGGGTGGTGTTGGCTTTGTTAGACGTTGTCCGACCGCCTTAGAGTTTGACTGAATCCCTCATGAGGTGAAGGAATGTAAGACGAGGTAGACTTCATCACGCCAGTAGTGGGTCTCCCGCTTAGTAAGTCATGCGCCTTAAGTCTTACTTGGGGTCGTGGTATATTTATGATATGATATGATGATTTGATATTGTTGCCATAGTCACGTAGTGATTCATTCGATTGTTGTTCCAACGGATAGAAGATCTCATGGTAGATGATGTGTCATTGGATTAGTTATACCCATAGATGAATTATATTCATGGATGATTTATACCCATGAATAGATTATACTCACAGATAGAGTGTTACCAAGGATGGATGTGTATACCCATGGATTTTGTTTCTCATGGTGGTTTGGATTCATGCCCAAATGTTGGTCTTATGGTAGACTTGTTGGTCTCATAGTAGACGTATTGGTCTTATGGTAGACCTGTTGCTCCTATGATGGACATATTGGTTTTACGAATGTATAAATTATGCATATGAATGGATTATACCCATGGAGTGATTATATTCATGGATGGATTATACCTATGGAGTGATTATATTCATAGATGGTTATTACCCATGGATAGATGATACTCACTGATGGAGAGTTTCCAGAGATGGATGATGAATCCCATGGATGTTGTTCCCATGGTAGACATATTGAATTCATGCATAGATATTGATTATATGGTGGGCATATTGAACCGATAATAGATATAATAGTCCCATGGTAAACGTATTGGTCTCATGGTGGACGTGATAGTTCAATAGATAGATATTATTTTCCTATGGATGGTTATTCCCATGGAGGGCTTTGTGACCATGGATGAGTATTGTATACCGTGGATAGATATTCTCACGGAGAGCATTGATTCCATAGAGGATTGGACCCATATTTAGATTATTATCCCCGATGAGGGATGTATTTATGTTCGGGTATAGGTCCCATGGTTGATGTTTATCCCATGTGTGACATTGACCCCATGGTTGACGGTGTTTCCATGGTTAGTATAGACTCGTGATAGATGAGATCTATTCTATTGATAACGCCCATAATAGGGTAATTAGAATGTCTTGATGTGAATTTATGAACAGTACAGGGTTAGTGCCATGAAATAATTGAATTGAGAACTACGCAGGATGATCTCCATTGGAGTACGTACGCAGCTGATAATTCAGTTCGATCAAATCAAGGGTCCAATAAGTGTTGTGATCCGTAGGAATCTCGCAACACGTGTAGGTGTCACGTGTTTGGACTATGAGTTGTGTATGCTTAAAATATATATATATATATACGTGTCCGTTGGGTTGGACCGTGATAATCATTTTCAATTCTTCATCCATTTGACTGCATTGTGTGTAGGACATTTCAAATAATATATTTAATTATTATTCTAGCAATTCTAGTATATGCAAGCATTTTCTGCATTTCAACACCATTTCAAGCCCATAAAGCAATTATTACTCTACCAATATTCAAATATTCTAACCTCAAAACTCTATTGCTTCAATATTTCCATTACGGCATTACCAATCTAGTATCGATCACCATTCACCAAATAAAAGAATAAATAATATTAAAAAAATAATAAAAAGACAAAGAATTAAAAAAATCTGCACCCTAAATTTTGCTAACACAAATAAGGTTGGCGTTGGATCAAATTAGGTGGGAAAGGAGGAAAAACTGATGTTGTTTTAAGGGGTTGAAATAATAATCTAAAATCTTCAATTTAATTAAATTAGAAGAAGGTCCTTCAAATTTATCCCACAAATAAATCTGGACTCAAAATGGTGATGTCCAAAATTGAAACCCATCTGCAATGTGAAACCAATTTGCAGAATAACTTAAAAGTTAACCTATTTACACCTTTTATTTTTTTGAAAATTAACTTCATGAATAAAAAAAAGACACAAACAAGAAAAATACCTTAAATGGGCCCCTTTTTAAATGAGGCCTAAGGCGCCAGCCTAACTTACCTTATGGTTAGGCCGGCCCTGGGTCTGATGAACTTATAAAATCAAAGTAATAATCTTTGATGTGAAAATTTAATAGAAATTATTTTATAGAATAGACTTTTATCAACTAACAAATATATTTACTTATATTAAATAATTTTTTTTACAAAATTATTTTCACTATTTTTATAATAAAGAGATTTTTTTTAATAAATTCAGAAGTTAAAATCTCAATTAATACAATATGTATCCACTATACCAATGAGATATTGGCCGATGCACATTTATATACCGATCCAAAGCCGATACCTCGGCAGTGACGATTTTTATACATCAAAAGGCCCATGAGATTTGTCCAGCCCAATTGCCATTGCTATTATTTGAAAGAAAGAAAAAAAAAAAACAGCCTTTTGATAAGGATTGTACAGTTGCACATCAAGGTCCACATGATCTGCAACCCTTTCTTTTCATGTCTTTTCATGAAAGAAATGACGAGCCCTTCTTTAACATAATTTATCAACTATTTAATAGATTTTATTTGTGCACCTCTACTTTATTTAAAGAGGAATTTTATTATTTTACTTCTAATATTTTATAAAAATAACATTTACATTTTTACATTCTACTTAACCCATCCATGAATACGTCACTAACTCATTTGAGAATGTGAAGGCAAAGGTATAAAAGACTTTTTGGATAATACAGTATTCTCATTTTATATTAAAATGAGAGTTTTATACTGAGATTATGTGATTTTTCACATGTAAATTAAAAAAATATTATTAATTTTATAAGTATGTGTAAATTTTTTTATCCACACAGTTAAATCTACATAGAGTGATTTGTTAGAATTAAATGTGAATTGAATTTAAGATTTCGATTTATGAGACGGATTTCTTAAAGTTAAAATTTTAGAAACATCATAAGGCCATTAGATAAAAGTTTGAAATTGAACATTTAAGATCAAATTATCTCAATGAGGGGTCCAAAATTCGATATCGGCCAATATATTGTTATCGGCCGATATTATTCGTTCTCATTCTTTTTTTTTTTTTAAAAAAAAGCCGATATCAGTTAATATATCGACCGATATTATGAATATCGGCCAATACGTATCATATCGACTGATATTTGCACCCTTGATCTCAACCATCTATTCTGAACTCTTCAATCGATCATACTGACATAAGTGGATCCCACAATTAGTCACTAAACGAAAGAGAGCTTTGACTCATGTGTGATCCGTAGTTTCGTAATTTGTAAGGTGGACTCCATTATTTGTAAAGAGCTGAGGCATTTGGTGACGAAAAGGGTAGTTTCGTAATTTCACTAAAGACGATGGGCTTCTTGCCGCCGGTTCCTGCGCTTAAAATTAAAGGAAGGTTATTTTTGCCATTCTATTATTGTGAACTACAAGGTCAACTAAAAGAACTAATACAATTGTGATTAAAATTACAAATTTAGAAAGGAATGAATTATTAAAACAAAGATTTCGAATATACCAAATACAAAATTAATTTCCATTACATGCATTTGACCCAATACAATTTAATTACTAAATTTTTATAACATTTTCTTCAAATTAATTTGTTAGTATTTTGCATTTATACAAGAAATTCATTTGACACTATACAATTCAATTCTTTCATAATTTGTTTTCTATGTTTGTATATGATCTTTTTCAACTATATTATTTATTGTAATTAATTAAAAAATCAAATAATTTTCACTTGAACATTAGTTTTTATATATCTACAAAATTATTTTAATTATAAAATATTTTTATTATCTTTACCAAAGTTACAAAGTCCTAATTGAATTTCTTTTCTACTTTTCATATTTGATTCATAACTCTAGATTTTTCACTTAGGATAAAAGAGACGTATAGTCAAATCAATTCTCACTATTGTATCAAAGAATCGTTTATATCACTTTGCGATAGTAAGAAATGAAAAAAAATCTCCATGAAAATATTAGATAAAATAAACTCTCTTTAATTTATTACTCTATAAAGTTATAATATGTTTAAAACAATATCTGTAGCTGGTCCGACTTCGGGTCTATACAAAATGTAATAAACTTCTCTAACTCAATACTCAGTACATTTAGAATAGAAAATTTACTGTTCCAACCATTTTGTAAAATAATATTTCATATATTTAGAATACAAAATTACTGTAAAACTCACAAATTATATTATCTAAATTTTAGAAAAATAATATGAGATAGACTTCTAGATAAGCTTCTTCAATCTTTGAGATGGTGCATGCACTCTCTTTTCAATGAACGAGAACGGCATAACAACGACATTTAGTGATTTTTTTCCACAAAGAGGAATCAAAAGGATATTTTAATAATACGTGAGAGTTTTAAAGAGATTTTTAAAAAGAAATACGGCTTAACTCTCTAATTTAATAATCTCTATAATGTAATATATGTACTATAATCTCAACCATATTACATTATAGAGGTCTTACTATACATAAAAAAATCTTATCGTTATGACTAGCATTAAGAAGGAATGATTGTTATACAAACATGTAAAAAAAATAATATCATTTGGGACAGGCGACGTTTCTCTATGAAAAATTTTAAATTTTACGTAATCTATCCAACAATTAATCACACACATATCTTTAGACTTGACAAGCATCATTGCTAAATATCCAAATATTCTAATGGATTCATATTTAATGATAAAAAATTATATAGATAGATAGATTATTACGAGAATTATCATAGTGTAAAAAAATGAAACTTATTAATATATCAGTGTTTAACTTTTTAAATATATATTCTTATATTTCAAAATTAATTAACAATTTAGATTTTTGAAAGTTGGATCCATAATATCCAAAATAAAATTAAAAATAATACGGATTCAGACATTCATATTTTACAAAGAATAAGTGTTGTATTGATATTAAAATGTAGAAAAAAAAAAGAGAAACAGAAAATTTGTTTTTTTAAAGGAAAGTACAGGAAGCAGGGGCAAACTTCCCGCCACAAGCCACCATCTCTCCTCCGCGCCAACTCATATTTCATAACCTAATTTCCCGTTTTCTCCCTCAAACCCTTCTCTATTTATTGCCCCCTTTGTCATGGCCATCCCTCTTCTTCTCTCCATCTTCACTCTCCTGTCTCTACTCTCACTGCTTAAACTCCATTAAGAAAATCACTCCCTCTGGTCCAGATTATTATATATAATATATAATATTAGAGAGAGTTCAGATAGGGAGAGAGAGAGAGAGAGAGAGAGAGAGAGAGAGATGGTGGTGGTGACGGAAAATGGTGGGGAGGTGAGAAGGAGGCCTGCATGGCTGGAGGGGCTGACGGAGGAGACATTCTTTTCCGTTTGTGGGTCCCATGAGAGCCGAAGGAAGAATGACAAGAACATCTTCTGCTTGAACTGCTGTCGAAGCATCTGCCCCCACTGCCTACCTTCCCATCATTCCCACCCTCTCTTGCAGGTTTGCTCTACTCTCTCTCTCTCTCTCTCTCTCTCTCTCTCTCTCTCTCTTTATAAAAATTCAATGAATAAATCGAAGGAACAATTTTCTTCTTATTTTTATGGGCTATTTTTAGTTGTGGATATTTAACTTTGTAAATAAAGTCATTTATTGCATCTCTCCAACTGTTAGCACTTGTAATTAATCATTTCTCTTTCTAATTGATTTTTATAGGATGGGTCTCAGAAGTCGAACTCAATATTTTTAGTTTAATTCTAGAATTTTAAACAAATACGAGCTATTCGTGTGGATTGTTAATCATACTATTCACTTGTGAATTTCTTGTATTGATTATTCTAATTATATATTAGAAGAGAAAAATCAAATTTTTGTTTTTGTTTTCTTTTACTTTAATTTGCATATGGGTTCTTTCTTTTTCTTTATTTAATTAAGAATCCCAAATATGGTTAACTGAGAGGAGATATCCATTTGTTTTTATTTATATTTCCTTTGTCCGGGATTATCCATTTGGGTTCCTATATTTAAGAACGAAAAACAGATTCTTCTTCTTCTTTTTGGCCTTTTTTCTTTGATTTCCCTTCTGGGCTCCTCTGATTTTCTCCATTATTGCTGGATTTGGATTTTAGTATTGGGTTTTTTCATAGGTTACTTTTTCAAGTGGAAAAATTGTATGTTCTCTTTGACTAAAATTATAGAAATTTTGCCTCTTTGTAAAAAGATTTTATTTCCGTTTTATTTCCTTCATTCCCCTTTGGTCTCCACTTTTGCTGCAGCTTTTATAAAAAAGAGATTTCTGAATTTTGCTTTTTCATGACCGTGGCTATTTTCATCTCCGAGAAAATGATATTTTCACTTTTAAGTAATTTGAATTTATTTCGTAAATAAATTATCTGGGCTTTTAAGATCACTCGACTAATTCTTGAATCATGTAAGTCTATGTATCATACATCGGGTAATTTTTGGGAAATGACATTTTCAGATAGAATGAGAATAAAACTCGTAATCTTACTTCATTATACACATTCTTGACCATCACTCTAACCCTTAATTTGATTAATATTTCAATATCCTTTTTAGAAGCTTAACTTGGATTCATTTATTCCATTCCTTTTTTATTTTCCATCTTTTTATGAGTTTACTTTTCCGAATTTCCACTTCCCCGATTTTTTTGGATTTATTTAGCCTACATTTGGGGCGAAATTTATGGTATATTTTCCCAATTCCTTTTTATTTTTTTTTCTACTTTAAATATAAATGTATTTTTTACTGTTTTACTGCTTAGTGTAAACTCCGTTGCTCAGAAACACTATTGTTATTCGTGTAGTTGGGTCAAAATTTGAAAATATTTTATTCATGTTATGTTTTTATATTCTTTAAAGTACGAATTTAATAAATTAATACTCATCTCATAAAAGACTAATTTTTATTTCTCGTTCACATGGAATCTTGGCTCCAAATTCCTCTTATACACTGAAGTTGAGTATATGTACCGATTCTATCTTATCCTTCATAGTGGCCCTAACTAGATCAGCCCCATGAACCAAAACTGAATGCATTGAAACTATGGTGTACAGTTATGAATATAAAACTTTGACACCCTTTGTTCCTTTTTGAATTGCTATTCAATCATGGCATGAAGTCAAAGGCTAAGGCTAGGACAACTCATAATTCAGTGAACATGGCCCACTCATGTATAATAGATGATAGACAAAAGTCTGGCGTATAAGTCATGCAGAAAAACATGTGGGTACAAAAAAAAAAAATCAAGCTCTACAATTCCAATTGCTCTATGTATATACATAGATATAAATATTTAACGAGAAATAATCAAGTGGAGAAGACCCAATCTAACATATTCATCTTTTTTTTTTTGATAAATGTGTGGGAAATTTAGATAGAGTCCTATTAAAATCCTCACGGATGAGTTTACTATCCCTAAGGCATACCAAAGTTAGGCCACAGGGGGCCCAAGCTCGCAACCTCCCGCATACTAATTTATTCATCTTTTATTGGTGAAAAATTTTATATTCTTTAATAATATAACTTTATTATAATTGCATCTTTGGATCATTTCTCATTTTTAATTTAATAACTATATTCATTAATCAATAGCATGATTGGATTAAATGGTAGTTAGGGTTTATTTTGGGGGTCTCTTATAAAATGGTTGTTATAACGATCAACTTAGGGTTATTGTAGATATTTAAGTAGGAGTGGTTAAGAATCTGTTTTAAAAAGTGAAAGTCCTGAATTCGATTTTTAATTTATACTAAAAGGCTGTAGAATTTCATGATGTATGTAGGTGGAGAAGTTTGTACATGTTCTAACAATTGATCAAATATTTTAAAGAGACTTGAATAAATTAGTAAAAAAAGAAAAAGAAAAAGAAAAAGAAAAAGAGAAATTAGAGGTATTTCTTTAAGAAAAAAGTTAAAGAAACTTATTGGACTGGAACTTACTGGACTGGTGTAGCAGAATATGTTGGACTTTAGGGGTTGAAACTTCAAAGTTGAATTTCTTAGATGAGTCCAGTCCAGTACATTGCATAATTCATTAAATGTTTGCCTGCTTCCAATGTGTACTATACACCTAATGTTATTGTGTATTCTTTAGTCTGTATTGCTCTCAAGCTTGAAACATTCAATAAAAAAAATACTGGCTGTTTACTTTTTCCTTTTGTAAATTTTTTCACATTAGTCACCACTCATATCAATCCACATTAATTATTAATAGTTGGTATTTGATGAGGTATTAATTCTTATGATGTTCAACCTTTCTCTCAAGGATATTGCTATAAATCTTCATGTGAATTTACTTTCCTACTCCTCATGTAATAATAATAATTAAGTTTGTGAATGCACATCCTTTTGAAATAACCAGATACACAAAGTTTGCAAGTGGTTTCATATAACCAAGTGTCGTAGGAATACCTATGTTATTAAAAAAAAAAGTTGCTCTAATTCGAACTCGTAACTCTTGGTATCAGATTAGGCGCTACGTTTACCATGATGTGGTTAGGTTGGATGAACTTGAGAAGCTCATCGACTGCTCGTTCGTTCAGGTATGCCATCACCCAAATAGCAAACAGAGAATTATAGAAGGAAATTATATGTTTCATCACCTGTTGCATTGATTTAATCCATATATTTGCAGTCCTACACTCTCAATGGTGCCAAAGTCGTATTCCTTAATCAAAGGCCTCAAGCAAGGCCATTGAAAGGCTCAGCAAACAATTGCTTGACCTGTGATAGAACTCTTCAAGACCCCTTTCAATTCTGCTGCATCTCATGCAAGGTGTGCATCTCTTCACTCAAACATCACTGACAAGACAGATCTTTGAATTCATCAATGAAAAGAATTGATAGACACACCAGTGCTTTTAATAAAATTAGACTAGTCTTTTCGTCTACTTATTATCACTGTGCCTATCAATTCTCGTCAATTAATTGATGTACTTTTTGGTTCAACCACTGACCTTAACTGGTTTCCATCTGCTGGGCCAGAGAAATCACAATGTACAATGGTAATCAGTATTGAGCATGTGCTTCAATTATTTGATATTGAATCAATGCATAATTGTTTAAATATTTGTTTTAGATAGTTACCCAGATTGACATCCTTATAATTTTATTTTGAGACCAAGGTATCTATGCTTTTTAGAGGATCTGACTAATTTTCGGAACATATGCAAATCTTCTTTTCCATATACACTAAGTACTACTAAGAGAGTGAAACTTTTTTTGTTGAGAGTGACTTGAATCCAAGATTACCCTCATCTGAGGTGGGTTTTTGACTGTCGGGCCAACCCTCAAAGGTTATTGACATCCTTGAGATCTGTCAAAATAAAAGGCAAAACGAAGAAGCTTTCCTTTCTTGTCATTGTATATGGAATATAATTCATGTTTACTGTCATCAAACCATAAACTGAAGTTATCCATTTATGCTCTTAGCCTTGTAATTAAGTGAGATTATCAAATGTGGTTGCTGTAATATGGGGGAAAAATCCAGGTAGATCATGTGCTGCTGGACGGCGGAGATTTATCGGGCATGCTCTACAGGTTTGATGAATCGGATTTCGCTTGTTCACAATTCGAAGGTCTTCGTATGGATGGCTCGGATCTGATCGAAGACGATGGACAGATTAACCCGAATTCAAACTCTAATTTAGAGTACCCATTTCACTTCAAGGCTTCCTCATGCTCCAGCAACACTAGTATCACCAATGAGGGATCTGAGATGAAGAAAAAGAAGGGGAATGGCTTTCTCCCAAACATAGTCCTCTCTTTGAGCAGGAGAAAGGGAGCTCCTCACAGATCTCCTCTTTCTTAATTCTTAGAAAGCAGATCAAAAAGAGCAAAGCTATATAGAGTACATAAGAAAAACACTATTTAACTCGTTAATTAGTTGTTATTTAAGGTTTGATTATGATGGTTTATTAGTGGAGAGAGAGGTAATACTGCAGTGCCCATCTCTATTCCTTTGATTGTTTGGGGCATTTTCTTCGGCTTGGAAAACTTTGGGGCATTTCTTTACTGACCCGGTGGCCATAATTACCAAATTTACACGGTATACTGACCACCAATTGTCTTCATGAAATGAAATGCACATGAATATTTACCTTTACATGTTATTAAATTGATGCATAATTTATTTCCTTCTTTACTTCTATTCTCTGATCCATTGAGGGAGACTTCTCATGTGGAATTAGTACTAGTGTAATGCAGTAGTTGTTGGGGTAAGTTTTCTATTTAAAGCAGACAAGATTGCTAGTCAGACTGGTCGACTAGATCGACAAATTGGTCGAAATTGAATCGGCAATTGGACCGAATCAAAATTTTAAAAAAAATTATTTATATCTTTAAATGACAAATTATTTTGATAAAATGATAATTGTTTTCTGCATTAAAACTTAATTATATGTTTTTTTTTCCATTTAACTATGATCAAGGAATAGGAGTTTTCCTTTTATAGAAAATAGGGTGTGTGCAATAATACTGTTATCGGTTTTCATACTTGTCTTTTGTCATTTTGACATCATAGTCATGTTTGATGTTTAAGCTTTTAAAATTATATCAGAGGTCTTGATTCAACTCTTTTTTTTTTATTCAACTTTTTTTGAGCTTATCTGAGACATGAATTTTGCAAGTAATTTTGTGTATTTATAAGATTAGTTTTACCTTCAATATAAGATGGACATACTTGTATTATTAAAAAATAATAAAATAACATAATTGTTTTTTCAAATACTATCTTAATTTTCTTCTGAAATAGAAATTATAAAATAAAAAGAGGGATTTTTTTTAAAATACCTCAAAAATTACAATTTTGGATAGCATTATGTCGAAGTGACTCATACACCTAGTCAATTTTTTTTTATGAAAAAGCTCCTAATGCACTAGTGCACTATAGCAAATGGGGGCGAATTGATGCTTTATTAGTCAAATTTGAACATGTGCAACCTTAAATGTTTGTAGATTTAGATAGTTAAACATTTAAAAGTGAAACATCAATATGAACTAATTCGTTAGTGACTTTTTTGTAAATATACGAAATACTTTGACCTAAATAACATTTTCATAGAGATTGCCACTCAAAATTATAATTTTAGAATCTAAGAAGGGGTTAATCTGATAGTCAAGAAGCTCTTTTCGTGAAGGAAAATCTTGAATTTTTTTCACGCTCAACACCCCTCTTTTTTCACACTCACCACACCTCTTAGCCACTCTCCATAGTTGTTTATGTAGTGTGTGTAAGATTGGGATACTTATATATGTTCTAAGGACTAGTCAAATTAAAATATCTCTTGTTCAAATACAGATAAGACTTCTGTATATCTTGTTCTTAAAAAAAATATATAATTCTAAAATGAATTTTCAACTAAAATTCTAAGAAGATAATTCAGTTAAACAGCGGACCCATGTAATAATAAAGTACAGCGAGGACTAAAACCTAACTAAATGGTCCAACGGTCCGAAAGAAGGACGCAGAGTCGGACAAGAAGTTTCACTTGTGTGCAGTTCTCTGTTTCTCTAGAGTTAGGCTTTTTGCACAGTAGATTCTTAGGGATTTATTAGGACGTCTCTGTCTGCTGGTTTGAAAGGGATAGTCAAATCTGCATCACAAACTGATTCATAGAAACCCACCAAATATTCAACTCTTCTCGGGGTCTGTCCACCACTCCATTAAGCTTCTATTATCTCAAATATTTTGCTATAATATAATATTTTATTTGCATTAAAAATATTAAGGGTAGTGATTCTTCTATAAATTTTTTGTATAATCAGACACAAAAATTAGTAGATTTTTAATTTTACACTTTGCATGAAGAGTAAAATCTGCTCACCAACCCTTCGCATAAACAGTAAATCGGCTTGCCAAAATTCGTATGAACATTAACATCGGCTCACCAAAATTCTTATAAACTGTAAATCAGCTCACTAAAATTTAAATGAACAATAACATCGGCTCGTTGAAATTCGCATGAACAGTAACACTTGATCACTAAAATTCCCATGAACAGTAAATCGGCTCGTCGAAATTTGCATGAACAGTAACATCGGCTCGCCAAAATTCGCATGAACAATAAATCGGCTAACCGAAATTTTACAGTTCATGCGAAATTTTACTATTCATACGAACGATAAAATCGGGAATCTAGTATTTCCCGTGTTTGATTAAACAAACCTCCCGTGGGAGGATCGCTACCCTCAATTATAAAAATAAAGGTTTTTTTTCTCTTTCAAGTTCTCTATTTTCCTAAAGAATGTAAAATTTGATGGCACATTTTGATATAAGAATGTGGTGTTTGACCCAATTATAGAAAATATTTAAATTGTATGTTAATTTTCACTAATAAAAAAATTAAAGAGTATGAAAAATGAGACCCTTCTCTCTTTTTCTATAGAATGATGGGTTTTTTGTCAATAATATAGGAGACATTTTTCTTTTTTTCAAAGAATTTTTTTTTTTTTTTATATACAAGATAGAAAATTTGATCGAAGAAGAGTTTCCTCGCTTGTTAGGATAATGCTTTCTTGATTTTTTTAAACATAAATATTTTGAAGTGGATGATTTTAAAATTTAGTTTCTGTAACTCAATATCAAATTTACTTTAATAATACTTTTTAGATTATTAAAGTATTATTAAAGTTAGGTACACCAAAGTTAGGTTATGGAAGTTCGAATCTGCAATCTTCTACTTTCTGAGGCGGAAGGCAACTAGTTAAGCTATACCGACTTTAATAATACTTGTTAGATTATTTGAATCAAATTTAAATATAATTTTTCTACAAATATAAATTATGTGTAAGAAAATTGAAATCATCTATCAAAAGTTAAAAGGTGAAGGTATTGAATATTCTAATCAAATCAATAGTTCGAAAGGCTATTTTAAGCTATAGACCAAATTTGAATTGGAAAAGGATTCTTATAATTTTTTTTATAGATATTTTCATTCTATATATGAGATAACACTAATCCCACAAACATGTATAAACCTTTTAATACATATTGATTTAATTGATGGAGAGTAATCTTATAAAGAGTGATCTAGAGAGATTCTTCATGTATACGAGAGAAATGAACTGCATGATATTTTAATTTGATTGGTAGATCTCAACCGTAGATCTACCATAAATGCAAGTGAAGAATTACTTCAGCCCAATCATGTAGGACACTTTGATTAAAAGTCATGTTTATAATATAGCCGTATTATATAGAGCTGATTTGTTTGGACAAGATGACAATATATATACACTTTATGTTCATATTCAAATTATAGAAATAAAAATAGATATACTAAAAAAATCTACCACTGACTATCAAATAAAATCAAATCATGTTATTTGATGTTCTCTTGAAGAAAAAAATCACCACAATATTGCCTCCCACCTTAGGAAGTGGGAGGTTGCAGGTTAAAGCCTCTGTGACCTAATTTTGATGTGCCCTAGGAGTAGTAGGTTACTTGTGGGGGTTTTACGCTATGCATTCCGTAGTTTCCCACGTATAAATTAAAAAAAAAAAAGATTGCAAAAAATAATTTAAAATTGCATACCTTTCAACAACTAATTTAGAGTTTAATGATGAATAAATGAAACTGTCCATTTCAAAAAAATAATAATAAATGAAATTATAACAAGTAACATGTGAATGTTGACGTGACAAAATTTGATTTTGAGTCATATATGAGTCTCCTCTCAATAGTCAACCAAGGATTACGCGCTATATACGACAAAACAACAAAAATAAAGAGTTTAGGTATGAGGGGTAAATTTTGTAGGGGTTAGAAAATATGAAAACCTCTTGCTAAGAAAGTGAGAGTGAAAAGATAAAAAGTTAATTTTTTACTCTTATACTTTAGTTATCAAATAAGAATAACGAGAGATAAGTGTTTTATCATTTTATTTAGACTTTCATTATATTTTTTAATTGAAAATTGCACTCTTTTCTTTTCAGTTTTTACATCGAAATTGATCTTATAATTAAATTAAACATATTACAAAATTAATTTTATTTTTACTGTTGATCTTTGAACTTTTAAAAATTAAGATTTTTAATTTAATAAATATAATTTTTTGTGAAAATATTATTCTGAAAACATCTTTTAAATATATTTTCTCCATATATTGGATATATTCTTAAAACTTTATTGGATTGAGAGTAGAGACGGAAAGTGATTTATTGCAATCTTTGAAACTGAAAGGGTTGCCACTGCGGCACTGCCATCCTTTTGGACGGTTTTGGCACATTTGATCGAAACAAACAATGTGCGAATTCCGAAACCTAACGTTGTCTCTTCCGACTGCATTAAAAAGGGCAGCTTTTCTCGAAGAACAAAGTTAACAGCCATTGCACTCACGAGTTTCTTTCTGCAAAGTTGAATAATAAGAGAGCCTAAATTCGAGGGATAAAAGTTTTTAAAATCAAATTAGAAGTTTTGGATTTGATTTTTTCAAATTTATTTAATATATTAAATTTGTGAGTGATTTTGTAAATTTATGAAATTAGTCTGACCTTTGATATAGACGGGAGATATCTCTGTTATAAAAAAGATTTGTTTATTATTTTTAGCTGAGCCCTTCAAGATTTTTTTTTTTTAAATTCACTTAATATTTTAAAACACAATTGCTTCAAAATTTTTGAAAAAAAATAATCTAACTTAAACATTGTCTAATGGATTTTATGATTAGATGAAAGTACCAACTCATTTGGAAAATACATAGACCCATACATTTGTTGTTAGATTCAATAATATGGTTTATCTCTTTCTTTTTTTAATTGCATGTGTTTTATTATTCCACATTTTCTAATCAAATATCATTTAAGGAGGGGTTTTTTTTAATTACGGAGGAGAGAACCTCGAAATGGCCAAGGTGGATAGGTGGGGAACATCATGGAGCTTTGATTTTAGGAGAAATCTCCGAAATTTTGAGATTGATTCCTTAAATGATCTGAAGGCGAAACTGGGTGAGTTCAAGTTGGACGTGGAAAGTGGGGATGAATGGGTGTGGATGGGGAATTCTTCTGGAGTTTTCTTGGTCAAATCTCTGACTGAGATTACTTTCCAACGTGTGGAAGGTTCTCTAGTTCCTTAGGCCTTTGTTTGAAACAATTTGGCCCCTCCTAGAGTCCAGTTGTTCACCTGGTGTAGTGTAAAAAGAAGGATCTTGACTAGACTGGAGCTTAGCCGCAGAGGTCTTTTAGGCTCCGACGCCGTTTCTTTGTGCCCACTTTGCAATTTGGTTGAAGAGTCATTAGACCATCTCTTCGTCATTTGTCCAGTGGCCTGGAGATTATGGAGTTGCTTTGTAAACCTGTTGAGAGTTTCGTGGGTCAACCCTAGATCGTGGGAAGGTTTGTTTGAGTCTTGGTCTTTGGCCCGTTTGCATGTTCGGAAGAAATTTATGTCGAATACTATACCGGCTGTCTTTTTGTGGTCCATTTGGAGAGAGAGGAACTCTAGAGTCTTAGAGGGTAGTAGTATGGAGTTTGGCGAGCTTTTCGATAAGGCAAAGTGGAGATTATGCTTGTAGCTCTCTGTGAACAAAGAATTCAAGGATTTTAAAGCTGAGGACTTGTGCTTATCTCTGGACGACTGTTTGGGTCTTGCCCTCAAGCGAGGTAAACCGCAGGTGGATTGGACCCCTCCGCCTGCTGGCTCTTGGAAGTTCAACGTTGATGGATCATCTAAAGGTAAACTTGGACCGGCTGGGATTGGGGGAGCACATAGAAATCATTTGGGTATCACTTACATTGCGTTCTCAGAGTCTATTGGTATCAAGGAGTCTAATGAGGCGGAGCTTCTCAGTATTCGGAGAGCTCTATCCCTAGGAGTTTACTTAGGGGGGTGAAATTAATCATTGAAAGTGACTCGTCCAACGCTATAAAATGGGCCAAAGGTCTGAAAGGACCCCCTTGGAGATTAGTCACCTTAGTTAGGGAAATTAAGGAATTAACGTCGGGCTTGGAAGTATCATTTTCTCAAATTAGTAGGTCTGCAAAATGGAGTGGCGGACTTCCTTACAAAAAATGGCATCGAAGGGGCTACTCGTGGCACCTTTTTTACCCTGGGCAGTTAACGGCTTTCCCTTTTGGGCTTTTTAGTGGACCGAGGGCTTGTACATTTTATTATTGTTGGATTATTGTTCTTCTTATGTTGGGTGGGGGGCCTCTTTCTCATAGGCTCCCTCCCTCTTTTTTTCCTTTATCTTGTACTGTTCTTTTTCTTAATGAAAGTCTAATCTTAACTGTTTCAAAAAAAAAAATTACACTCTCCATTCGGATCATTTCCACATGATAGTCATTGAGTTACGCCACGGGGACTCAAACTTGCACTATTCTTCTTCCTAAGATGGAATGTTACAAGTTGAGCTATCCATGTGGGGTAAAACGATCTTTGGCTGAAAATATTAATTTTAAATATCATTGGAAGGGGCTCGCCCTGTGTATAATCTTTTCAAGCATTTGTCAGGATAGAGAATGATGAGATTACTCTTTTTCAATCAATTGTTAAAGTGCATATTGGTGTGATTCTTTTGAATCTTAAAAAAACATATCATTGAATATGATGATTATAGGAATCATGGAATGGCACATTCTATAATCTATAAGAAGTTTAAGATTCTAAAATTTAAATTTATGAAAATTTAACTATTTAATTAGATCAAATTATATGAGTCAAAGTGATGATACACATATAAATATAAGCTTAAATAGGTGCACTGTTAATTCCATGACTAGTACAAGTAGGTTCTTTTGATTAGTGATAATTTTTTTAGAGTGATGGCAAGAAACCCATATAAGAAAGTGGGAGTCTTAAATTCGAGTCACATTCCACTCCAAATGGTCACTTCCTTTAGAGTTACCCAGTGTGTGTCGATAGAGAGACTTGCACATATCTCAAAAATTAATTAGATGCCAAGAGACATCGACACTTTGATAATAAAAGAAATCTAAATTTATAAAACTCTTATAAACTTATAATTTTGTATATGTACATGTTAATTGATATAGGATGTGGGCTAAATATTATGACAAGTAGATTGATATTGGTTCATATTGCAAATTTATATATTATAACTAAATTTGATTATTACCCTCTTTGTTAAAAAATTAGTATCTCATTACATTTAATGGCATACTTATAATTAAGCTTGGTAAAATATTTACTATTAATTAAGGCGCGACTTACAGACACCTGATTTTTCTGCCTCTACACACCTGTATTTTTATCAGGTTATCGTAATTAGTCTAGATATTTAATTTGAGAAATTTTGAAAATACACACTGCTCAAAAAATAACTTTAAAGTTTTAAAAGAAATTTTATTATTTAAATAATACTACTACTGTAGCATCATTCGAATGAATCGTTTCTTCATTCGAATGAATGGAACTGAAAAGTATTTCATGTTACTGTTCAGCCATTTATTCGAATGAATTAAAATTATACTTGGGCATTTATTCAAATAAATACTAAAGTGAACTGACAGTTCATTTGAATGAATGAAAATGTAGAAGTAAAATGGTAATTTATTACGAAAAAATATAAAAATCGGTGTATAGAGGCAGAAAAATCAAGTGTTTGTATATCACGCGTTAATTAAAATTAGTTTAGAATGAAAAACTTGAATCAGAATTTAGTAGAATTTTTAGTGAAAAGGCCATGACCAAAATAAATAAATTAAACAAATTCCACATTTGGGGTCTGAAACGGCTGTGTTGATTGTTCGGCTGTGTTGATTGTTGGGTAGATTGAAGTTGGAAGGTACAAAGGTTGTACTAATGCAAAATTATTAATAAAATAAAAATTCATGGTACAAAGATTCCTGACGCTTCCCTACTTTTCAGAATGTTTTGGGATGTGTACTATTACATGCATTCATACCCTTACGTTGCCAACTTCATTTCAAGCTTATGTGAATTGAGTAAACGACAGCACTCCTTCACTCAAGTCCCATTTCACTCGAGTCACTTATCACACCATATTAGTACTTCACAAATAATTTTAAAAGGTAGCGATCTTTCCAGAAAAAAATTTATATAATCAAATATTATTGTTAATTTTATCTTTTACATGAGCAGTAAAATTAGCTCACTAACTTTTTATGTGAACAGTAAAATTGACTTGTTGAAATTCACATGAAAAATAAAATCGGCTCTTCGAAATTCACATGAACAATAAATTGGCTCACCGAAATTCGCATGAACAGTAATCGACTCACCGAAATTTTTCTGTTCATACGAAACGTAAAATTGACAATATACTAAAACCCATGTCGGGTTGCACAAAATACGGAAGATCGTTACCATTCCAAAACTCTGATTTTTTATCAATTTATTTTAATAATATATTAATATATTAGAAATTAAACTTATCAAAATGTTGAGATTTTCAAAATTACCATTGTAGAAATGAATTTTAGATTCTTTATCTATTTAATTTAAATAAATAAAGTTTATAATTGACGAATCACTCTTTTTCAGCTGTTTACGTTATTTAAGTTTAAATGGCTATATATGTTTGATGAGTTCTCATATCAATTTTTTTTATCAAAAAATTGTGGAGCAATTGTGTGCTACGTTGTAAAACAAAAGTTGAGATGATTAAGGACAAGGGGTGGAGGGCAAAGTGAAGTTATATTTCATATCTTCTCATTTTAGATGACTAATCCTCTACGGGTTGAATGGTATTATAATGCTCAAGTTATGATACAAAGAAAGTGTAATTCAAAAAAAAAAAAAAAAAATTATACAAATATATCACAAAAAATGAGAGGCTACACGTTGTAGATATAAGGAGAGGTAGATTTATAAAAACGTGCAAAGAAGAGAGAAATAAATATATGATAGAAAATGCACTGATTAAATGTATAAGTAACTCGGGTCGGGTCGGGTCGGATCGGATTCCATATATTAGTAACTCGGGTCGAGTTGAGTTTTAAAATCCGACCCAACCCGATTTCAGTCCTATTGAGAAGCCACTTTCAGATACATGAAATTTTGATTTTGATGATGATGATAAACTTACCGCACAAGGTAAGACAAATTTTAATGTGATTAAGTATTTATGTCTACATCTATAGGTGGAAGGAAAGATGATTTTTTTAATTAGAAAATAGAGAAGAATGAGAGAATTATAATATGTTAAGCATAAATTGAACTTTTACAAATTATTTCTAAAGCACTTTGAAGGAAAATTCCAAATTTGTGTCTCCCAATGGAAGCCTCTCACTTCAAAATTCAAGCTTTCACATAAAACCAACCCTACTAATTCTCATATTTTCAGAGAAAGGCATTTCTATGATTTCAACCAAGAGAAAAAAAGGAAAGAAAAATAAAATAAAAATCTCTCTCCTGATTGGATGCTTGAGTCCAGGGTGTAAAAAAAAAACTGGGATCGAGATCTCGGCGTCTCGGCTGAGATCTCGGGTCTACAAATATCGGCCGATATTTTTATCTCTGTCTTTCTCTTTTTTTGCCAAATCTCGATTGAGATCTCGCCTGTACGGTCAATAAATCTCGTATTGGTCGAGATATCTCTGACTTCCAAAACTCAAAATGTCTCGGAGCCTATAAACCTCATATAAAAATTCATTTCAAGATCCAACGTGGCCTATATTTCTTACATCAATTCAAGTGTATTATTAGCTTCCCACTTCTTTAGATTCCTTGTACTACTCGTGGGTTTGGTTTTGGTCTTTTGCTGTGTCTGCTATTGGTGTAATTCTTAGAAATATCAAACTCCAAATTATTAGGATAAATAGTTTTAGTGATGATGATTAATTTTCTATTTTTTATTTATAACCCTTCAATCTTTTATTCAATATGGTGTTTAATCTTTTGCATATATATACCCATCTTAAAAATAAACTTTTAATCTTATTTTATATAAGTATTAATCTCTTTTAATACATCTACAGTCTAATTTCTAAATCTAAATTCCCCACTCAAATAATTATTAGCTTGTTAATATGGACAAGGCATCATGAATTATTGAAGTGAATGGACTGAGGTGACATATGAGCCCTCTGAGTAATGCCCATCGGGTCATAAGATGTCATATGGGCCCATACTGATATGGTGGACCACACTCCATCATACTTTATGCATAGGCTCATTCCAGTGGATTAAAATCAATGGTTGTAGTTGCCAAATTGTAGATATGGACAAATCATTAACTAAGTTAAGCAACCCTATTCCTCTCTGATTGAAGTACTGAAAAATAGGTCCATTTATACAGAACGAGTTAGGCATCATCTGACTGGTCATTGTTGGATGGCTATCTTTGACAGAATAGAAAAATAAAATCTTTGTCCATCGTAAAAGTCCTCTCTCTCTGAATTGATGAGAACTTGTCTCAGAAGGTAGGGTGTTGTATTCACGTTCAACTTTAGAAGATTACTTTTCAATTGGAAAGTTTACACAGGTTCTGAAAGTTAGTCGAGTAACCTTCGTTAAAAATCTCCTCTAATTTTCCTTCTGTGTAAAGGGGTAAGCCAAGATGCCCAGCAGATAAGAGGCTTGAAGTGTTGATGTTATGCAGAAGGAAGAGGCACTTTTTATGTTATTGGCCAAATTTCAAAAGTTCCTTTTCCTTCTATTGACTGGTTTTATCAGCAAACCTAGCAAGAGTCCATGGAAATATACTGCCAAGTTCGAAAGTCCCTTCAATGGTCCTATACAACACCAATGGGGAAATTGGGTCAGGATTCAGGAATGGATCCTTTTTAAATAATGACAAGTATCTATGTACAGAAGACATTGATCTTGTAGGGTCCAAATGGACCAGGTTTGATCATAAGATGAATCACATTCAATTGTTTCAGTGGTATAAATTCTAGTATAAAATTCAATTTTAATATATATTAATTTGATTTTTCAATACCCTTAGGGGTGAAACTCGGGTCTGGTTGGGTTGACAAGACAAAAACCTAAATGAAATTCAGGTCGAGTTGGTTTGAAGAACTTTCAAGTTAACTTGATCTGACCTAACCTGGCTAAAATTAGTTTAAAATGGATTCAGAATGCAGGTCAGGTCAAAATTCAGATCGATAATTTCGGATAAATAGTTCGGGTCGAGTTTCATAAATATTGACTTTGGTCGAATTAGATTTTAAAAAATCTAACCCGACCCGACCTGAACTTACCCAATTCAACCCTAATTTAGGAGTGTAGAAATGACTTTGATACGAAGTTATCTTACTTTTAGAAATCGACTATTTAGAAAAATTTACTACTTTTAAAAGTTGAGTTTTCTAGTTTTTTTAAATAGTAGCGTGTAATAGTGATTTGAAGTATCCGTAACGCTGCAGATGAATTAAAAATAACTATTTAATAAATTCAAATAATTTAAAAGAAGATTCTATTATCTTGCTTTCTCAAAGTGAATTTATAATTTTTTTATTCTTCTATTTTAAAGAATGGTGATCTTCTTGTTGTCTTGTATATTAGCGATACTCCTAATCTAACAGATATCAAGATCGATAATCTCTCCATCCGATCTCGTGATTATCGTCATCGATAATCATGGGATCACCCACGCAGTTTGTATCAATAATAGTTAGTGATTTTTGTATTTAAGTTTGGAGAAAATCTTTCAATTGTATCCTTATATACGTGACGACGTACATGCATTGTAAAAGTGTGAGAAATATACTTTGATATGGTATGATATGGTATCAGAGCCTATCCTGTTTTTTATGCTTGTACAAAACATGTTGAAATTGATTTTTACTTTGTTCGTGATATGGTCGCTCGGAAACAGTTAATGGTTAAAATTATTTCCACCAAAGATTAGTTGACTGACATTTTCACCAAAGGACCGTTTTCGCCTCGCTTTATGACCATTCGTGCCAGGCTCAATCTCGTCGATGGCTCGTTGTGCTTGAGAGGGGCTATTAGTGATACTCCTAATCCAACGGATATCAAGACCGATAATCTCTCCAACCAATCCCGTTATTATCCTCACTGGAAATCACGGGATCACCCACGCGATTTGTATCAAGAATAATCAGTGATTTTTGTGTTTACGTTTGGAGAAAATCTCTCGATTGTATCCTTATATCGTGATGTACATGTATAGTAAAAGTGTGAGAAATATACTTTGATATTGTATACCCCAATATATCAACACATGTGAATTCTATCATAGATGGATTGATATATATCAATTGTACTGGTATGATATTGGCCGATATGTATTGGCTAAGATATCAGCCGATATTCTCCTTTTTTATTTTTTTTAAAACAATAAAAAGGACTCATATTAAAAAAAAAAACTCTAATTTTTTTATAAAGGATAAAACATAAAAAAATAACTGATATCTAAAATTTGACCGATATCTTTTGCCCAAAAATGACCGATATTTCATATTTTAAATTTTGAATACGTGTTTAATTTATTTTGAATAATGATTGATATTTCATATATATAAATTTTGGAAAATGGGCTCCTCTCAAAGGACCGATGTATCATTATTTTTACATGACCGAATGAAAAAAGGATAAAAAAAGAGAGTTTTAGGTGAAATTGTCAAGCCGAAATGCATATAATCAATGACTAAAAAAGATCAAGTAGATAAGGTTTGAATCAAATCTTTAAATTTTGGTATTTCTAAATTATTTTTTCTCCTAATTTTCATTAATTGATTTTAATTAGAATTTATATTTTATAATTCTAAACTTGCCTTTTAACACCATTAAAATGTCCACATATGTTGTAAATACATTTAAAAAAAAGATCTTCATTGTTAATCCAAAATTCCATTGAATAGAAAAAAATGATGAAACATGCCAATGACTGAGCATATGCATACACCATCTAACTAAATGACCGATATATTAAGAATAATATTTGAACATATAAATGAACAATTTTTAAAGGCGCCCCATTCAGACACCCCTCTTTCTGTCAGGGAACACCCCTTTTCAAATTTTCTGAAGAAGTTACCGTTTTGCCCTCCCACTAAAAATCCTTCTAACGATTCCTCCGTTCATTTTTCAGTTCCTTCGGATGATTGGACTACACAGTTGAATCGTTCCAAAGAGTGTAAGATCCTATGCTACAGTAAAATTTATTTTAAAATTTGAAACAGTAAAATCTCATTTTTAAAATTTTAAAGTTATTTTTTGAGCACTGTGTATTTCTAAAATTTCTCAAATAGAATATCCGAACTAATTACGATAGCCTGATAAAAATATTTTAAGAATTTAAGGTCTTTTGACATCTCAAATGCTTAAAACAAAGTGTTTTACAAATAAAGGTATCCCTCAGCTGTGTGGAAAATACATTTGGGAGTGTTAGAAGACCTTAAAGTCTTAAATTATTTTTATCAGGTTATCGTAATTAGTCCGGATATTCAATTTAAGAAATTTTGAAAATACAAAGTGCTTAAAAAATAACTTTAAAGTTTTAAAGAAGATATTGGCAACATAGACAGTTATTTTTTAAGCATAGTGTTTTATCAAAATTTCTCAAATTGAATATCCGGACTAATTATAACAACCTGATAAAAATACTTTAAAATTTTAAGGTCTTTTGACACTCTCAAATGTATTTTCCGCATAGCCGAGGGATACCCTTATTTGTAAAACACTATGTTTTAAGTATTTGGGAGTGTCAAAACACCTTAAATTCTTAAAGTATTTTTATCAGGCTATCGTAATTAGTCCGGATATTCAATTTGAGAAATTTTGAAAATACACAGTGCTTAAAAAATACTTTAAAATTTTAAAAGGGAGATTTTACTGTTTTAAATTTTGAAATAGATCTTACTGTAGCATCATCCGCCCTCGTTCCTTCGAACGATCTTATAATCGTTTGAACGATTCGATCGTCTGAAGGAACTGAAAAATGAACGGAAGAATCATTAGAAAGAATTTTAGCGGGAGGGCAAAACGGTAACTTCTCCAGAAAATTTGAAAAGGGGTATTCCCAGATAGAAAGAGGAGGTGTCCGAATGAGGTGCCTTTTTAAAGCTTGTATTTTTCTGTAATTTTCTTGATTTTTTATGAAAAAAAATCGGCTAAGAGAGATAAAAATATCACTGATATATCAAGGCGATATAAAAATATTTACCGATATATCGCTATAGGCGATATTTTTATCCCTGGTAGGAAGTACAAATTTAACAAAACTAAACTTTCTCATCACTCTAAGATGTCACGTAACAAAATTGATTATAATTTTGTCCATTTATGTTAGAATTATACAATCTTGAGCTTGTTGTTCTTGTTTTTTATTTTATTTTTATGTTCTTTGTATTTGCACTCGTGTCTTTTATCTATTAATATAAGAACCATTTCAAAAAATAAAATAAAATTGAGCTCGTTAGAAACATTATTTATTAAGATTTTCAATAAATCTAATTTTATGAAAATCTAACATTGTTTAATAAAAAAATATGTCTGCAGAGTTAGAACTTATTTCTAATCAATCTTAGAGTGACAAGTGCTCTATTTAAATAAAGAAACAAAATTGAGAAAGAAATTCTTTAGGTCAGCAGGAAGGAGCTTTTCTAATTCCCCTCTTTTCTTCTTATTCAGCCGAATTTTTGACTGATATTTGATCTCGCCGAAATTTTTCTCTCTCCTCAATTTTTTTTTAAAACTTTAGTGGTCTTTTTTTTTGAAAAAAAATTATTTAAAAAAATCTGTTTTTTTTAAAAAATTAAAAATATAAATATCGGCCGATATCTAGGCCGATATTCGCCTGTATCGGATGAATATCGGCCGAGATATCGGCTGAGATATTGACCGGGCCTACGCCGATATTTTTTTTTTAAAAAAATTGGGTGATATTCGGCCGAGATCTCGGCCGAACTTTTTATCTCTGGCTGATACTATGCTTATCGGCCGAGATATCTCGGCCGTGAAAATCCTGAGATATTTCAGCCGAGACGCATCGGCCGAGATTTCCACCCCTGCCTTTTGCCAAGTTAACATTTGGTGAAAGGTTTCCCATAATTGGACTTTCTTCATTGTATATGAGTTTGGAAATAAAAAAGGTATTTGGAGGCCCAAGCACTAAAAGTAAGGCCCTAAGCTCTTACACTAGGTTTTGGACTCTTTGAAACTTTTGAGGCCCAAATCTTCTTAAAATTAGACAATTTTATCCATCAAAATTTAATTCATTCTAAGCATGGTAATGTCCCAATTTTTGCAAATGTTGTCGCATCACTAACCTAAGCCAAGTAAGAAACTCAAAAGAAATGCATGCAAGAGGGCCTTTGTTCAGGTTCAAGAGAACCTTTGAGAGCACATGACTGAGAACCGATGCCATTTTTGGACCATAAAAAGGCCATTTCAAAAAGAAAAGAACAGATGAATAACAAGAAATGCATGATAATGTGGGTCTAAGTATCGATGAGGTGATGGTGTGGTGTTGAAAGCAGGGGTTGAAAATTCAGCCGAATCGAGATTTCGGCCAAGATTTTTTCTATCTTCAATTTTTATTTTTTGGAAATTTTAGTGGTTTTTTTTTTGAAAAAATTCATATTTTTTAAAAAAAATAAAAAGGTTTTTTTTAAATAAATAAATAAATAAATATAAATATCGGCCGATATTCGTCCAATCTTGTTTCCTATAATATTGTTTCCCCGTCATATCACAACTTTCTCTCCAAAATAGATACCCCTTTCTTAAGAGGACTGATGGTGCTTTTCGAGTCCTTTCCTAGAAGACTTCTATGGAAAAAGAATTGGCTAAGCTTGGCAAGAATCAAACTTGGGAGATTGTATCTCTACCACAAGGTAACACACTTGTAGAGTATAAGTGGGTCTTTGTTGACAAAAACACAACTCAAACTGATCCATTGTTCGATATAAAGCTTGCCTAGTGGCTAAAAGTTTCACTTAGACCCATGGAATTAATTATTAAGATACTTTCCCTCTTATTGCAAAGATCACCTCTGTACGGGCTGTTATCTCTATTGCTACTACTCAGCAGTAGACATTTCATCAGTTAGATGCCAAGAATGCATTTCTCCATGGTAACATGAAAGAAGGAGTTTATATGTTGCCATCTCCAGACTTTATTAGACTTGGGGAGCAAGGGAAGATATGCCAGCTTAAGAAAATAATATATGGTCTCAAACAATCTCCTCGAGGGTGATTAGATAAATTTAGCAGAGCCTTTTTAAATTATGATTTTGCATGATGTCAATTAGATCATTCCATTTTTGTGTGTCGTTCTAAAGATGTTGTTGTGCTTCTTGTAGTTTATGTGGATGATATAGTCTTAATAGGGAATAATGAGTCATTTATCAATGCTTTGAAAGCCTATTTGCAACCATCTTTTCATATTAAGAATCTTGGCTTACTTCGTTATTTTTTGGAAATTGAAGTTGCTCGATCCTCTAAATGAGTTGTTTTTTTCCAACAAAAATATTCTTTAGATCTTCTTCATGATACTGGATACTCTCGATACAAACTTGCAAAGACACTTTTTGCTGTTAATTAAATTTTTTTTGCTTCTTCGCAATCGTCGCTTTTATCAGCAATTGGTAGGAAAGTGTTAGGACCTGGGCTTCCAACTCAAAAGACTAGTATGTTAGGTGGAGTGACCAAAGTCCTTTATAAACCCCTAGATCTCCCACTACACTTTCAATGTGGAACTCGTTCGCAGTAGCCCTAGCAATCCCCCTCGAACGAGGCCCTCTGGCAGAGAGCATGACGCCGACCATCCTGTTCGCTTGGGGATCTCCTGAGCCCACATGAGGTAGCCTAAAACCTAGCTTTGATACAACTTGTTATGTTTATTAGTAAAATAAACACAATCCAACGGAATAAAACACAACAGAAAGCTCATTTATCTTACCATCACTCGACCTGACTTGGCTTATACTTTCTGTGTGGTCAATCAATTGATGCATTCTCCTACGGATGCTCACCTTCATGTGGTCTTTCGTATTTTACATTATCTAAAGGTTCACCCTGGTCGTGGACTCTTTTATAGGAATCAATTTGCGTTTAATATTTGCAGGTACTCTCACTCTGATTGGGCTGATTCTCCTGATGATCGATGATCTACCTCAGACTATTGTATTCTTTTAGAATCTCATTTGATTTCTTTGCAAAGCAAAATACAAATTGTTGTTGCTCGTTCGAGTGTAAAGACAGAGTATACGGCAATGGTTAACACAACATATGAATTACTGTGGTTCAAATAGTTTGTTGATGAATTGAGTTTTCTTTTCTCAGTGGCACTTATAATGTTTCGTGACTATCAAGTTGCAATCAATAATGCTTCAAATCCAGTTTTCCATGAGCGTACAAAGAATATAGAGATTGATTGTCATTTTCTTCAACATCATGTATTCTCTGAGAATATTGTCACTCAATATTTGAAGTCCAAGGATAAATTAACAGATATGATGTCAAAACCCGTCTCTCGCTCTCAACTTGATGATGTTTTCAGCAAGCTGAGCTTAATTGCTATATTTTCGCCAGCTTGAGGGGAATTATTTTAGGATACAATGTATCACATTCTACACATGTGGGTTGACTTTTAGATATTGTTAGAAATCATTGATTGTAAATGATTTTTCTTTTCTTTTTCATCGCTTTGATTGGCTCCATGTACTCTTTATATTCATATATCCTCATTTGTTAGAAAAATAAGTGTTGGCCTAGAAGTTAAATCTGCCTCTCCTGAGTCAGATTGAGTTGTCAATTCCGTGATTGTGTCCGACTGAGTCCTGAGTTGTCAATTTCTTTGACTGAGTCGTGACCGTCTACATGTCTAAGACCTCATCTTTGGAAGACACGCACAGTCAAATCAAGTTTGAAGCTCCAAAAGACACGTTGTTTTGAAAGCTCGCACCAAAATCGGAAGAACTCTTTGAATGCCAACCATCACAGGTTTATGGACCATAGGACTGACCTAGAAGCCTTTTTGGTTAAAATTGGAATAATACAAACAGGGTTTCTAAGTCCACTCTCTGCCCTGTGGAAAGCTCTTGCGATCTACCAAATATCTCCATATTTTGTGTGTCCTTACAATCTAAAATGTTCATTATAGTTAAATCTAACTGATTGCACAGAATACTCATGAGCTCTCCACCATGTCCACATTTTTCACAAAATCTAAGGTTCCAAACACTTGTTGGAAAATGGATTTTCTGAGCAGCTCGGAACTTTCGAGAACATGTATCGGAACGTCCGAGGATATTCCTTTCATCTATCAGTTGTTCAGATTTCTGGGCAGTTCGGAACTTCCGAGAACATAGTCTCGGAACGTCCGAGGATATACCTTCGAACAATCCACGATGAGTCAATCAGACGTTCCGAACTCAGGCATTTTAGGGAACTTCGGACGTGCCGAACAAAAACCATCGGACGTTCCGAGGATCAGTCAAACTATCTGATGCAGGGTCAAAATAGCTGTTATAATATGACCGTTGGGAATCCGATCGTTGCAACCTCGGAAGGTCTGAGACTCATATTCGGAAGATCCGAAGATAGATCAGTTGGAACTTTTCTAGCCTATAAATGTAAAGCTTTTTGGAGAGAAAAAGATTGATGATTTGAGCCCAATTTTTCCATTGTCACGCCCAGCCCTTCAACACCTGGACGAGCGTGATCTGACTGTACAAAATTACATCACCTGCTGCCCTAAACGGGTCTTACATCAAAAATTTGTGGCTAACTTCAACAAATATAATTACATTCACAAGCCACCAAAATTCCCCAAGCCGACAACCTGCTCGAAGACATAACATCTCATTTGAGCTTCTAAATAGCTTAAAGGGATAAATATCACTCACTTAAGGATCTCTAAACGCATTACTGACTCACATTCCCATAAAAAAATCAAATTGAAGCGTCCTCAAAATTAATCCATATTTGAATTCATTATCCAAGTTTTCACAAATAAAAATAAAAGAAATAAACAACTTTCTCAAAGTCTCAAAACAAATAAACAACCATCTTATAACCTAAATAATAAATTCTGCACTAAGCGTTTCTACGAATTCTGCATCGACTCCTCGCCTTCTAAGCTCAATTGTAATTATAGTCCAGACCCAAGGCCAAGGGATTGCCTGCAATGTAAGGGATGAGCTCCATGTCCAGTGAAGAAAACAATAACACGATCATAGCATATGATATTCCTACTTCCTCAATGATATTTCAAATAAGCAAGCATAACAATTTATTACATGCTTATACCTTTGCAAAATGTAATGCTCAATGTCAAATGCCATATTCCAACCCATTATTACATCTACTGATATTTGGTGGCCTTCCCGACGAATCGAGGATAACACATCGCCTTAATGGCCTTCCCACGTAAAGTGAGGATAACACAACCTACCACCAAATAACAGCCCTCATGACTTGTCACGGATATCACATCTCATCTACCATAATGGTCTTCCCACTTAAAGTGAGGCTAACAACATTACCACCGTCGTGGTCTTCGTGACAATCATGGATCGCACCCTCATACCCAATGCTATGAATATGAGAATGCTATGCTCAATAGATATACTCAATCATTCATAATATACTCGTAAAATCATGAATCTCAGTCTAAACAGATTGTAACATATCCAACATCTCATTTACCATAACATGCATATAATTTGATTATAACATGCATAAACCTTGAAATAAACGTAACACTAGTCCATGCATCATAATATTTGAATTATATATACCAACATTCAACCATCTCCAATCAAGGTTAATAATTAGACAATAACATACAAATCAATCTACGAATATAATTCATTGGATCTTTCAATAATATTAATGGTTAGACTCCACAATCTGGGCAGACTGAGTCTCCTCACGGCCAATAGAATGTTTAGCCAAATCTCCCTTACATTACTGTGAGTGAACACCGGATCTCAACCATTATTAACATACACCCAGTCTATTCTAGATATAACAGTTATATTCTAGTTACACAACAAAATACAATATTCCATTGCATAAACACATAAGAATATAAGGAATCATGTTTCTAAGTATGTAGTGAATTGTTTCCCTCACTTAGAAGTTTGTGAAGTGCAAACGATGTACCCAAACGCTTTCCAAGAGATATCAACCTTGAGAACCAAATTTTGCTGCAAATACGATTTAAAGATTTCACGTGTTATTAAAATGAGGATTATTTATTTTCTTCGGCAATTTACATTAAAGTGAAGTATGTTGCTGCTTCAACTTTAGTTCATGGGTTATCTAAAGGTTTATGGTTAAGAGTAAAGGTTGAGTCCATACACTGCATGCACGAGCCATGCTTAAGCCAACTTGGTGCTAACAAGACAATAGAAACCTTCTCTAAACAATAAGTAACTGCCTTTTTAAGTTACTAATAATTTTACTTGAAAATAGAATAAGTAAATAAATAACAATAATTACAATAAACTATTTAGTAGTTTGGCTTAATAGAAAGTACCACATATGAAAAGGTTAGAGTTTGGGGAATGCCCAACTGAAAACTTAAGGTCTAGTTATTGAATCATACCTTTAAACCTTATAAAATAGAATAATAACACTATTACCGTTAATAATAAAATAATGATAATAATTTTCCACATCATGGCTTGCTTTCTTTTCTCAAAACCAGTTTGAATAGAATCATAAACCAACGAATTTATATTTATCTTTATAATTTATATAACCATAACAAGATGCTACAGTATTGAGAGAAGAAAAGAAATATGTAAAACTGAATGAAGATGGGATAAAAAAACTGGATATGAGTTACCCATTTAAAGGGGGTCTTGTAGGAATATCTTCTTCTAATAGGTATGAAAATAAAATAAGACAATGCTTAGGTACCTATTGTAAATTTCGGAATCCTTTATTATAAAACAGTGTAGTAACATAGACCAAAAATAAAGTAAAGTCTTTCGAAATAAATTGGAATTCATAAACTGTTTTGGGCAATACCAAGTACAGTTTATACTCCACAAACAATTATCTAAATTGATGGATTGTGATGGGCATACCTTAAAATATCCACACTAAGAAATATTGTGCAAAAGGGGTCGGTTAACCAAAACAGTCACTTGATTGGCTGAATTGGAACAGTGGGACAGCAAGGGGAAACACTTAGGCTGTGTGGGGTCCCAAACAGTCCCCAAAAATCTCCGATCAGCAGACTGAGAAATCAGTCCCAGATAACATCAGTTACATGATTAGTTTGGCTAGTTTCTCTTCGTCAATTCACACAGGTAAATGTAAATAACAGGGTATCTACTTCTATACACTTGTTTGGGAGAAGGAATAGATCTATGGTGGGACAGATTTGGGTCACAGTACGATCGGCAAAATAGGGGAAAATTCTGCAAACCCTGAAATCAGTCCACATTTAGTTATTTTGGGAAAAAGAACTGGGCAACTACTGTTCACGGTTGAGGGGCAAATTCACAGATGAGGGATAACTATGTTGGCAAGGTATCAAATCTTGAAACAAAGAAGAGAAAGGAAAAGAAGAGAAATCAAAGAAATAATTGCACCTACTTGGTACTGTCGCGTGGAGACAAGAATGGGGGAAGCTCGTCCCAAGATGATGTTGCTCCTCTTGGTGTCGTTCCTCTTGGTGCTGCTGTAGGGATCGCAAGAAGTGAAGCAAGAAGAGAAGAGGATGCTGGTAGATGGAGATCAAAAACAAGGATAGGAATCCGGGTGAAATCGCATGATTTATAAGGGAAAAGAGTCGTACTTGGAAAGGAACAGAGGGGAAAGGGATTTGAGTCCCATTGAAGAAAGGAAAGGAAGGAGAAGATTTTGGGAATTACCGAAGGAGGCGGAAGGAGAAAGAGGGATTTGAAGGACTCTTTCCATCGTGGGTTTTTATTTTCCAGCATGTGTTTAGGGATTTTGGGAAGGGAACTTAAGAAAAAATAAAAGAAATAAAAAGGGGTGTGGGTCTTAAAAACCTACGCAATTTTGGGCAAAATTCATGTGACACCTAATTACAATTTTAAAATAAGCCTTCAACTAAAAACTTTTAAAATGAATTTATTTATTTATTTATAAACTTCACTCCTATGGTTAGTTCAATTATAAATGGTGAGCCCTTTTAAATTCTTGATTTTAATAAATTGTCCTTTATTAATTTAGTCACTCATCAATTAAATTATAGACACTTAAAAACTGGAATTTATTTATTGATTTTGAAAATTTAAATAAAATATTTCCAATTGAAATTCTAACTTAGGGGAAATTAACAATCTAAGTTGATAATTTATTTTCCATTCCCTTAATTTTGATTCGAAGGGGGTAAATTTGTAAATTCTCATTGAGGGGAAAGGGTGTGAAATAGGGGTCTATTATTCAATCCCTAAATTAAATTGTGTATACCCCTAATAAATTTATCAAATTAACTAATAAGTCAATTTAGACTAAAATTAATTTTCTAAATTAATTTTACCCATCACTACTGACCTTTACTTCGCGTCGGGTCATTACATCCTACCCCCCTTAAAGAAATTTCGTCATCGAAATTTAGCTAACATACGCACCTTGCTCATTGAATAATTCTGGATATGCTTGTTGCATTGCTTCCTTTCGTTCCCATGTTGAGCCTTCTACTCTATGATGCTGCCAAAGTACTTGGACCAAGGAAATGGTCTTTGTGCGGAGTACTTGATCTCTTGAATCTAAAATTTTAATAGGCTTCTCTTCATATGCGGCATCCTCATTAACGTCCAAATCTTGCCAATTCAGTACATGGGAAGGATCTGCATGATACTTCCTAAGTATTGATACATGGAAGACAGTGTGAACTCGAGTAAGCTTGGGTGGAAGGGCAAGTGTGTATGCCACCTCCCCCACACGACTCAAGATCTCAAATGGTCCGATGAACAGAGGAGCCAACTTCCCTTTGCTCCCAAACCGCTGAATGCCTCTGCGAGGTGATACACGAAGAAACACATGGTCTCCCACTGCAAACTCCAAACATCTACGCCTACGGTTTGCGTAACTTTTCTGACGGCTCTGCTCTGTTTGCAACCTTTGGTGGACTATCTTGATCTTTTTCGTCGTTTCTCGCACCCAATCGGGCCCTATAGTGGCCTTATCACTAGTCTCCTCCCAACACAGGGGTGATCTGTACGGTCTGCCATAAAGTGCCTCAAATGGTGCCATCTTAATGCTTGACTGATAACTGTTGTTATATACGAACTCCACAGTGGGTAAGTGATCTTCCCAACTATCCTTTAAATCCAGTACACAAGCACGCAACATGTCCTCCAAAATCTGGATAGTTCGCTCAGACTGGCCATCAGTCTGAGGGTGGAATGCCGTACTGAAACAAAACTGAGTACCCAACTGTTTTTGAAGACTCTGCCAAAACTGAGACAAGAACCTTGAATCACGGTCCGATACAATGGTAGCTGGTATTCCATGTAACTTGATTATCCTATCCATGTATAATTTAGCCAATCTTTCCATAGGATCCGTCATTTTCATAGCAATGAAGTGAGCTGATTTCGTCAGTCTATCAACCACCACCCAAACTGCATCGTTACCCTTTTGTGATCTTGGCAACCCAGTAACGAAATCCATGGTAATGTTATCCCACTTCCACTCGGGTATACTTAAGGGCTGCAATTTCCCCGCAGGTTTCTGGTGTTCAGCCTTCACTTGTTGACAAGTCAGGCAACTGGCAACAAATTTTGCAACATCCCTCTTCATACTTCTCCACCAAAACTGTCTACGTAAATTTTGGTACATCTTCGTACCTCCTGGATGTATTGCAAAACGAGTATTGTGAAAATGTTTAAGTACCTCTTTTCTGCAATTCTCTGATAGTGGGACATAGAGACTGTCTTGGTATGTTAATCCCTCGTCCGTTCTTACTATCCATCCCTTTGGTATATTACCACTGCAGAAGGAATTCCGAATCTTCACTGCTACCTCATCCGTCTTCTGAGCTGCCAATACCTTATCAATAATCGCAGGACATGATACCATAATACCTATCTCTTCTGGATGTCGGTCCTCCATTAAGTTGGCGATCACTCCCCGAACTTTTCGACTTAGTGCATCAGCTACCACATTCACTTTACCTGGGTGATATGAGATTTCAAATTTAAAATCACTTAAATATTCTAACCATCTGCGTTGCCTCAGGTTCAAATATTTCTGTGTGAATAAGTATTTGAGACTGCGGTGGTCCGAGAATACTTCGAAGTGCTCCCCAAAAAGATAATGTCTCCATACTTTTAGTGCAAAGTATACTGCCGCTAATTCCAAATCATGGGTTGGATAGTTCTGTTCATGTGTTTTCAACTGCCGAGACCCATAAGCCACCACTTGGTTCTTTTGCATCAGTACGCACCCCAATCCATCTCGGGAAGCATCACAATAGACGACATAACCTAAACCTCTTTCTGGAACGATCAACACAGGTGAAGTTGTCAATCTCTCCTTTAGTTCCGAAAATACTTTATCACACTGTTCATTCCACACAAACTTCGCACCTTTTCTCGTCAACTTGGTCATTGGAGCCGCAAGTGTAGAAAAATCTTTAATAAACCTTCTATAATAGCCTGCCAAACATAAGAAGCTGCGGATCTCAAAAACACTGCGAGGTCTCTCCCATTTCAATAATGCTTCTACCTTAGCTGGATCCACTGATATGCCACTGGCTGAAACCACATGCCTTAAGAATTGCACCTCTGTTAACCAAAATTCACACTTACTGAACTTAGCATATAGTTGATGATCTCTTAGCAACTGTAAAACCACGCTTAAATGATGTTCATACGCTTCTTCCGATCTTGAATAGATTAGGATGCCATCAATGAACACTATTACAAAATGATCTAAGTATGCCCCAAAGGTTCTATTCATCAAGTCCATGAATGTCGCAGGCGCATTTGTCAAACCAAACGGCATAACCAAAATTGGACCAAATAGTAATATCATTGGACCTAAGTAGAATACTTTGCCTAGCATTATGATTATTGGTTCACCACTGCCGTTGGCAAGTTTGAGTAATTTATATGCTTTGGTATCAAACTCTTGACTCTTAATGCAATGATGACATCTTTCTTGGCTATGATGTACATCATACTTGTGGAGTCACAAATGTATGGACTTGATCTCATCAAAAGTCCAAAAGAATTGATTGTTGATTGCTTGGTTTAATCTTACTACCTCATAGTAATATGAATACAAATTGTTGGATCATTGTTGATTTCACTATCTCCATCTCCAAGTCTTGAATTTAAAGCATTTGGAATGGAAACCTTGGTAGTAATTGATTAACCAAATATGTTCATGTTGCTTGATTGTATTGAAAATCATTGATATAGTGTTTCTTGCAACATGGAATGTGCGAATCATGCTTGAGTAGAGTGGTCATTGTTAAAATATTTAATTACATGATTCTTGATGCTTTAAAACCTCAAATTAAGATCATCTCCATATTCCCCTTAGTGTTTTAGGTAAGTTTCTCTGATCAAATGGACACCTCTGTAAGGCTCAAAAATAAAAATAAAACTTCAAATCAATTTTTTTTTGGAATCTTGCCTGTGTCGGAAGATCCATATAACAGTCTCGGACCTTCCGAAGTGGGAATTCTTTAGAAGTGTCGAAATCCTCCTCTTGAACATCCGAAGATGTTGGTGCTGCCTGCGAACCTCGGAACTTCTGAAGGAGAAAGGAACTTTCTTCGGAACGTCCGAAGATGCAGAAGATGCCCTTCAATTCTGGCTAACCTCAGAACGTCCGAAGAATGTAGTAACTTATTTCGGAACGCTCTGAAGATGCGAAAATTGCACAGTCTCGAGATTTATAAAACATGATCCGCAACCCTCTTTTCTTCATTCCCTTCTTCCGTGTGTTCCCTTCTTCGACCCATCTCTCCCTCCGAGCCTTCTCAAGTCTCCCTCCTAGGTGAAGTTTCAAATCTCTCCTCTCTACTCTATTCACGTTTTCCTTCGGACAAAACTCACCTCCTTCTCGAGTAAGCATTCTTTCGAATCTCTCTTCGATTTTAGGAGCTCCTAATAGGTATTTTTGATAAAATCAGCTTATAGTTTGGGATTTTCCTGAATCCATTGGTTATAGATACTTAAAAAACTATGGGATTTATTAACCGCAAGATTATCGGACCCAAAATCTTGGTGAGCCGATTTTTGACATTTACCCACGCTTGCATCACCATCCATTTCTGCTGGGTCTGGTCATTCTCAGGCCATTTTAAGCCCATTAGGAGCCCAACTTACAAGAAGCTCCACAACTCATTTGTGCATTTGCAATGTTTACAAGCTTGAATCACATCATTTCCTTAGTAATTTTGTAAAAAAATACTTATTATTTCCAAAATTAAACTTTGTACGCCAACTCTGGTTTAAACCAAGATGGTTTTCATCCAGATTGTAAGATGGATCTGATCCCAATCAATGTCACAAATATCTTTGATATTTTCAAATTTACCATGTTTTTATTAACAAAATATCAACCGCCGTTAATATCCCAATATTTATCGGCACTGCAGTAAATTCCTGATAAATTGTGATACTCTGCCCCTAGCTACACACCACCGATGTGGGAGAGTCCCACATTGATTTGGAATGGTTTGGAGTGAGGGTTTATTTGAGGCCACCCCCCACAACTCTAGTGTGAGGCCTTTTGGGCCTGGCTATGTGGGTCCAGTCTAAGAACAAAGTCGTGCGAGCTCGCTTGTGTGCGAGGCCCAAAGCGGACAATATCACACTGAGTTGGACCCTAAGCACTGTGTTCAGGTCGGGTCGTTACAATTGGTATCAGAGCCGAGTTCAACACTTGGACTGTGTGGGCTTTCCTCCTTCCCTGGTGTTGTTGAGCTGGGCCGAGTCGAGCCGAGGGCGGCTCGTGGCCTTGGGGGGGTGATTGTGATACCGTGCCCCTAGCTACACACCACTGATGTGGGAGAGTCCCACATTGGTTTGGAATGGTTTGGAGTGGGGGTCTATTTGAGGCCACCCCCCACAACTCTAGTGTGAGGCTTTTTGGGCTTGGCCATGTGGGTTTGGCCCAGGAACAAAACCGTGCGAGCTCGCTTGTGTGTGAGGCCCAAAGTGGACAATATCACACTGAGTTGGACCCTAAGCCCTGTGTTCAGGGCTGGTCGTTACAATTGGTATCAGAGTTGAGTTCAACACTCAGACTGTATGGGCTTTCCTCCTTCCCTGGTGTTGTTGAGCTGGGTCGAGTCCAACCGAGGACCGCTCGTGACCTTAGGGGGGGTGATTGTGATACCCTGCCCCTAGCTACACACCACCGATGTGGGAGAGTCCCACATCGGTTTGGAATGGTTTGGAGTGGGAGTTTATTTGAGGCCGCCCCCCACAACTTTAGTGTAAGGCCTTTTGGGCCTGGCCATGTGGGTCAGGCCCAGGAACAAAACCATGCGAGCTCACTTGTGTGCGAGACCCAAAGCGGATAATATCACACTGAGTTGGACCCTAAGCCCTGTGTTCAGGTCGGGTTGTTACATAAATTCTCAATAAATTTGTGATAAATAGTAATATCGCAATAAATTTTCGATAAATTCCTGAAAATACAGGTAAATTCCTTATTAATATTTTTATTATATTTAAATATTATATTGTCTGCGAAATTGTCCTAGTAAAAATCCGAGAATTTGAAAATATCCCGATGTGACCAATCATGGTTAATATCCCGAGAATGGTAGTTGTGACCAGCGGTCCGAATATCGGCCGATACGATTCGTATCGGCTGATATGATACGGTTTTAAAACCTTATCATATTGGCCGATATGCCGATATCTCGGCCACATCATATCGGCCGATATCTCGGAGGTTTTTGTTAAAAAAAATTAAATAAGGAGGGAGAATTTTATCGGCCAAGATATCGGTCGATATCTCGTATCGGCTGATATCTTGGCCGATAACATTTTTTGGACTCTTGGTTGAGACAATGATCCCAATAGGATTGAACTAATACAATTATTGAATATAAAATGTTGACGGTGTCTTTTATATAAAAACTATTGAATCAAATATGTTTATTTATTAATATAAAAAGTGTGCACCGAAAATGTCTAAAACGGCTAGTGTACTGGGTCCATCAATCATGGCCTCGACAAAGCCCATCACCCTGGATTGCTGGATCAATTATTTTTGGATGTTTGTATGTTAGCCTAAAATATTCTAAAACATTTTAATTCCATTTACTGACATCCAATTAGTGAAATGCCCTTGACTTATGTGATTATGTATCTTTTGATACAAGTGATTAAATTCTTCTAATTTATTTTGAATGGCCCAAAGCCCCAAAGTACTCTAAAGTAACGTCCGGTTTAGAGAGTAAGTGAAAACTAAATGAAACCAAACACTGCCTAAAGCTTTCTTGTTCATATGTATGTCATATTCTGAGAAAAATATTGACCAATATTGGGAAATTTAAATATTGCAACATGTGAAGGTTAATTGAAAAAAAAGGCCTAATTTACAAAATAGGCCTGAAATTTCAGTGGAAATGGGCCTGAATTTTAACCAATATTTTTGGCTAAAACTTTTTACCCATTAAGGGCCACTGAGATTGTTTTGGCTGACAATTAATCTTAGATATAACAAAACGGACCTGATGAGTCAGCCCATTTGAAAAGAGAAATGGACCACATATGGTTGCCCATTACTCTGGCAATATTATTAATTAAGTAGATTCGAGTCATAAATTACATGAATTTAAACACCCTTTTTAGTGAAATATGGTGTGAGATGTTTATACACATGTATAAATATAACATATAGTAAATTTAGATTGAGACTGAAGGTATCATTGATATTTCTTTGCCATTTTTTAATTTAACTTTTTAAAACTTTCAAACTAGTAATTAAGTGTCTAGTGAAATTTATATTAGAAAAGAATAAGGAGCATACATCATTTAAAGAAGTTAGAAAGTAGACATAAGTATAAATTTTAGAAAAAGTATCAATTACCTTAGGATTAGGATTAAGAATACTGATTGTACATGGATTAGGATGAACAGACCACTTTCACTGTGATGAAAGGAAATGAATAATAACAAATTACTAAGCTAAAAATTGAATTAAAAAAATCAACCCATTTCAATGCAAGAGAGGAAACCACCTTCTAATATGGATGTAAGGAATCATATGGACCATCAAACTGTTTAAAGTGAATTTCATCACATCATCTTAATTTTCTCATTTCGAGCTCCAAAGTTAATCAATGGAAAAATATTCATACTTGATGTTTGGTCCAATATCGAAGATAAATTGAATGACCACATCCAAATTCAGTAACGTAAGGATTGTGCAAATACATATAGAGTAAGCACAAGAAGAAAACAGCAAATAACAACTACATGAAAATAGCCAACTACACAACACAAGGCACCAACCAGGCCAGAAAATCAGAAAATAAAGAGCTTATGCAAAGTCAACACATTCTTTCTAGTCACGCAGTAAATTAGATATTGAAATATTCTTGAAGAGAAACAGTCCACGATGCACACATTGTAATAACATGTAGGCATATAAGATATGAATTATTTAGATGTCTCAATGGTCTCTCTTAATTATTAAGCTTGTTTGGCTTGTTCACTGTTGATAGGAACACCATGAACCTTGTTTGCTAACCTGGAATTCTTTAATCGAACTATAATTGTTTCAAATCATAAGCTGCACACCTAAAAAGCTAGACATCTTATACAATAGAGCCATATACATCTAGCTGTATCATGTGGCTACTCAAAGCTAAATATCTTAACTTGCATCTATATTTCATTGAACCATTCAAGGTTCTACTTTCTTTACATGCCAGCTGACCTTTTATATGCATACAAATTACAATAAAGCTATGCATACATGAGCTAAAAATTGGGTACATCAACCATGAACAGTATACACCATCATCTTGACAAGTTGCCAAGAAGGGCCCCAGAAACAATGTGGTGTTTGGCTGTCATAGTCCATAGCATGGTTGAACAGAGAAGAATCCATGGGTGCGTTTGGATGAGGGGTAAATTTTGCAGTGGTTACCTGGGATTATCCTTGACGGGTTACCCAGGGTTATCCTTGACAGGTTACTCGAGGTATTATGAATACCCCTTGTTTGAAAAAGGTTTTCAAAAGTGGGAGAGGAAAGGTAAAAAGTTGGTATTTTACTCCTACCCTTTAGTTATTGCCCCATTACCTCCATCCAAACGGAGCCCATGTGTATTCTGCACATTTTGACTTCCTACGTTGAAGTTGCATCACACATTCATATATAGGGAGGCCGTAGGCCCATTTTGTAAAGACCAAAAACCTCAAAATCCATATGTCCTGTCTCTCGATTTTCTGCCTTCTGTCTTCACATCATATTTTATAGGGCTGAGGCATAATACTGTGTTAAAACCATCATAGAGTGTGAGGCGTAAACCTCAAGCTTTGATACTAAATATTTAGGCAAAATTCGTGTTTTCTGTGGAAAATAAGGGATATAAAATTAAGAAACTGGTTAGGTGGCCCATGGATCTTGGAAAAATCAAGGTTGGGAAACCATTTGCACAAGGTGAACCATTTGGACCTGGGACACAAGTTTGCCCATGTTTGTTAAGTATCCATGTAGAGGAAAGTGGAGATCATTTACCTTTCTAAACCAAAGGCCTTTTGTGGTAGTAAATCTCTCATTTACTTAGATAATTTTGTTGCCTATTTACCTCAGTTCATGCTGGGTACAACCATTTAGAGTCATGCTTCAGCTGTCCAACCCATTCAAGCATCAACTCAATTTTGGATCCCATGAAAAGAACCTATATATGTGAGCCCATTTCGAGAATCCAAATTTCAAACAAAGTACCATTTTAGCCACATAAGGCATGCCATTTCAAATTCTTTTTTGACACCAGACCGCCAAAGTCATCAACCACATCTACAATCCTTTTTGGAAAGTTGTTTATGAGTAATAATGGTTCTATCCTTTCAATTGTATATTGAGACCGGTGGAAAATTTGGTTTGGCATCGAAGAAATTGCAGCGACCTATGAAGTACGGATACTCCGAAACCATTCGAGTATCCGTGTCAGGTACGTTTCCGACATAGATATAGCTGGATACGGCTCGGATACGTATCTAATTAAATAAAATATTTTTTAAATACGGATACGGCAGTAGACACAGAGGGACAAGTCAAAACACGGGACACAGGAGGCGGGACACGGCATGGGATACGGCAGCACGGGAGAAAAGGGAAAAAAATAATTATCAACCAATAAATTTAGTCTCTTGAAAGACAAAGTTTAAGTAAAATATCAAATTATCAACCAATAGTTTTTAGTTTCTTAGAAGACAAAGTTTCCTTATGATCTGATATTTTAATTTTAGACTATTGCATTAAGAGGGGAGGTGTAGAATAGTAGTTACCACATCAAAAAATTTAAACTTACTTATGTTATGTATGTGCTTAATCGATGGTAATTTTTATGTCTAAGAATAAAAAAATAGAAGATGGAAATAGAAGTTAAAATTAATAAAAATATATAAATCGTAACTAGTTCCTATTTCTTTTTGATATATATATATATATATATATATATATATATATATATATATATATATATATATATATATATATATATATAATATAAAATAATTTTTTAATTCGGTGTATCCCACTACACCCGTATCCTAGTTTTTCAAAATTTATTGTATCCTCGTATCGAATACGTGTCGTATCCGATATGTATACATTTCTTAGGTTGCAACTAATCTTTGTGGAATTTATTGTCAGAGAACTGTGGAATTTATGGTCACGGAACTTTGATTCCGATGGCTAGAGAGATCTGGGAAATGGGTCTGGCTTAACAGTGACTTTCAGGCGGGTCAGGAATTCGGCTAATGTTGTCGCCTATTTTTGGCAAAGTTGGGCGTGGAGGATAGAGGGAACAGTGTCACTTTATGCTTGTTCTGCTTTTTGTTCTCATTTTTGGCGATTTCTGTATTTTTTTGGGAGGGTTGCTGGTTCATTATTTTATGTTCTTGTCTTTGGTATGTCTTCTGTACCTTTCGACTCGATGTATTCTTCCTCCTCTTGATTAATATCTTTGTTGCTTAGTTACTGTTTTAAAAAAGGACTCTGGAATTTATGATCTTGTTTCTGTCTTAAAAAAGGACTGTCTCATCAAACAAAGATGAATACTTCTCTTTGATTATCTGTTTATCCCATTCTTTGCCTTATTTTCCATCGCAATCTTGTTTAGTTTCATTTCCACAAACTCTTGTCTTGACTAATGTCTAATGTTTAATGTTTAAACCACTTACTCTCTTTCAGTAGTGAAGTACCTAATTCTCATTATGTTTCCCTCTAATGGTTCCCTACTGATTGGAAACTTAAACTGAGAATCATGTAACTACTTCAAATAAGTAGAGCTTCTTTACAACTTCCTAAAAGTAACAGTGATTTTGGAGAAAAAGAAAAAACCAATCGAGCCTCATCATAATAAGAGAAGAAAATGCTAAAACAAGTTTTGAAATATGGTCCGTATTTGCTTCTAAAACAAGTTTTAATATGAAGAGGAAATTGTACTACGCTTCGTCGAATATCAAGAAATAAAGCAACAGAAGATATATAAACCCCTCCTTCATTCACTTCTATTAAGATCAAGTTCAGATTGGTGTCTAATAGTTGCAACAGTAACAAGAGCTGAGGGTGGTTTGTGGTCATTGTCTGTGGATTGGTCAATACATTATTGGAAAGTGAAGAAAACTTCCCATACTTCTCATTAAATTTTCTATCCCTTATAGGAAATTGGTTCCCAAAATTAGTGGGAGAAGTTCATGAAAGTTTGATTGAATTTCTAAGTTTACTTGGGTCTGATTTGATTGCATTCTCGTAATTGTATTTTGGGTTGATTTTGGTTCAAGTTACTCTGTCGATTATTTGGCACTATTCGACTCATTTTGTTTTGGACTGGCCCAACTTGCAATGGCCTGGCCCAATTTGTTTGTTTCTCTTTCATGTATAACAACAATATATAGTGTGACTGCTTCATTTGAATTAATTGGGAAAATCACATTTAGAGAGTTTGAATTTTATTCCAAAACTTTACAGAAAGAACAAAAGCTTTGGATCCTCAGTTCTTTATTCCTAAGAACTAAATCTTCTAATGGTTCAAATGCTTTTCTATGCATGTTCCTAAACATCAAATCTCTATTTGAGGATCTCTCATTATCAATCTAATCTTCTAATAATTAAATGCCACATTGAATGGAAATGAAACAGCTTCATCTCTATCGCCAATTTGGATAGTATGCTCCCCATAGGGCAAAACAGTGTAAGCAGTATCAGTCACCACGGCCAAAGTCTTAACAAGATCGAGCGAAAATTTCACCGTCTCGGTTGCACCAGCGGCGATGTAAACTCTCTTGAATCCAACAAGTTGCTTGATTGGAAGCCCTGAATATTCCGTAGGTGGCACTGCATAAACCATGAGAACATGGGAGCCATCCATTGGTCCCGTGTTCTTCACCTGAAGATCAAAATCAATTGTTGCACTGCTATTGCTCAAGTCGCTGACACGAATAGCCGGGCAAGGGGGTAGATACTCGCCAGACTCGCTGATTATGTTGTGACAATGTTGCATTGGGCTTAGCTTCAAGGGAAGAGATCTTTGAGCTGACTGGAGAAGTGTGGTGGTGAATTGAGTGTAACTCAAACCATAGCCAAATGGGAACAGTGTTGATCCATTGAAAAATTTGTATGTTCTTCCAGGATAGCCCAATTCATCGACGGGCCTCATTCGCATAGATGTCATTGGTAGCTTGTCTACATAGTCTTGGAAGTACCATGTCAGGGGAAGCCTTCCTCCTGATAACTACAATTTGTCAGTCCCACAATTTAGAGTAAAACACATTATATTTCTTGAAGTAAAGATGAAGATGAAGAAAGCATATAGGGAAGATTTGAAGAGTGGGTGTCATTAGGTTGATGGGATTGTTGGGGCTGTAAACAAGTCCTATATTAGAAGTATAGAAAGAGATCTAGGGATTTATAAAAGACTTGATATGTGTTAATTAAGTTCCTAACATACCCGGGCTGAAATGACCATAGATCGCCTCAGCAATTGCACGTCCTCCTCTCTCACCGGGATATCCAGCCCATAAGATAGCACCAATCTTGGAATCCTTCACAGCAATATCAATGTCAACCCCACCGGCGGATAAAATGATGAGGATAACTGGACCCCTAGAAGCACGGGCAACATCTTTGATCAACTTGGTTTGATAACCAGGAAGAAGAAGATCAGTTCGATCTAAACTCTCGGCCTCAGCTGAGAGATCCAGACTGGCAAAAATGATTGTTGCATCGGTCAATTTTGCAACTTCTGTCGCATCAAAGATGAAAGTATCGTTCCTGCATTGCACACCATCACACCCCATGGAATACTCAACTTTCGCCATCATAGATAGGCCGTCAGTGGAGAGATGATTCCACATGGTATTCCTATTAAAAAAAGAACAAATCATTAAATTTCAAAATTGAGGACACTCATGAAGTATAACATTAGAATGATTTATCAGTCTTTAATCAAATGATTAAGTAATCAACCAGCATAGTTTCCGATCATGGCATCAGTGGCATTGGCATGAGGTCCGATGACGGCAAGGTTCTTGTATTTGGCTTGGCTCAAGGGCAAGGTGGCCTCGTTTTTTAGCAAAACGATTCCCTGCCGAGCTGACTCGGTTGCCAACTCAATGTTTTCTTTGGTGCATACATCGTCCTTTCCAAGAGAAGCATAAGAAGGATTTGGGCTTCCATCAAAAAGCCCTAGTCTCATTAAAACAATGTAGAGATTTTTCAAAGCCTTATCTACTTCAGCTTCCGCAACTTTTCCTTCTTTGATAGCTGTAACGCCCTTTTCAGGATAGTACTTACCACAATCTAAATCCAACCCTACAAAAAACAAAAACAAAAACCAAAAGCACAATTCTTTAACAAAAATGCAAGAACAAGATCAGATGGTATATGGGTATTGTTGGTTTAGATCCTTGCCAGCTTTAAGAGCCTGTGACACAGCATCCTCGGGTGCGTCTTTGAGCCATTTGTGGCCATGGAGCATCACTTCAATCGAATCGCAATCCGAAACGATGTACCTATTACAAGATATACACAGTTTTGAACCTACTTTTGAAGAACAATTGCAGAGTTAACTAAAACTTCAAAATCTTATCAAAATTGAAACTGTGATAGAAGACAAGATGAAGATTAACTATCAACAAAGTTAGAAAGAATGAAAAATTAAGTTACCCATGAAGATTCCAGTCTCCTCTTATAGTGCCAGAAAGAAGATGTGGATCGGCACATGCAGGAATGCCATTGACTCGGTTGTAAGAGCACATGACACTACTCACATCACCTTCCTTAACACACATTTCAAATGGACGCATGAATGTCTCCTTCATATCTTGCGCAGTCACCTTCATTAATGGAACATATTAACATCAGAACTACCTTCAAAATTGTAGCCATTAGAGTTTAAAACTCAAAATTCTAGACTCGACTTGATTTCCAATCTCATCATTAATTTCGATATGAAATGAGTCCCACGTGGGTTAGAGAGAAAAAAATATAAGAACTCAGATGAGGTATTGGATTTCTCCACCTTTTGGGCTGAAAGCTAGCCCAAACAGTTATTAACACAAGCAAAATACTTTCAATTTAATTTGAAAAAACTTAATATGACTCATTGACTCATAACTCAATTCAAAATCATACCCTTGCATTAAAATGGTAGCGATCCACACCCTCCCAGTTATCAACATCATAGGCAGCATAGTGTTTACAACGAGAAGAAACTTTGAGGGGCCTAGAGTTCAAGTCCTCAGTGTTTTCGTGGCCCTCAACATCTTGCAAACCCCTGACATAGTTCGCGGCGTAGCTGCCAACGACGAACGGATCTTCGCCGGGAGTTTCTAGTGCTCTTCCCCATCTGGGGTCCCTAACTACATTGATGTTGGGACTCCAAAATGTCAGTCCAGCCAGCCCTAGATTGTGCATGGCCCTTGCCTCTGTAGAAACGACCTGCACATAGAAGAATTTCTTTTCAAAAAACAAGCATAGAATCTTTACAATAATTTGTGCATAATATTTTAAGCACCCACAAATCTTTTTATATTTCTACTGTCGATAGAGGGTTGGTATGCATAATCCCAAAAAAAAAGTCTATATTTTCAAATAACAGATTTCACTTATGATGGACAGTGAATATGAAGGACTACAATCTTTACCTGACCAGTGGCCTTCCACAGAGATTCATTGAACGATGCCGCCGCGAGAATGGGAGTTGGAAAGCTCGTCGCACCGGGAACGCTTGCCTTGTCAAATTTTGTGCCAGGGCCTACATTGGAGACACCATGTAATGCCTCAGACCACCATTCATATGGAGGAAGGCCCAGCCTAGCCACTCCTTGTGCCATGTTTCCAAGTTGCTGCACCTTCTCATTGATGGTCATACTGTTCACAAGATCCTTTGCTCTAACATCATAAGGAAGTGAATCGTCGCAGAATGAGAATGCCGAAATGTCTAAACCCAATGAATTATATTGATTTGGGTCGCATATTTTAGTGAAATTACTTGCTGAAGTAGCTAGAATAGATCTTCTGGATTGTGATGGAGTATTAAATATTGTTCTAGCAGCTCTGGAAGTGGAAAGAGAGAAGATAAGAGAGAAAGTAATAAGGAATCTAAAGATTTCCATTGCTAGAAGTGAAGAGGAGGAGAAGTTTGATTCACTATCAAGAGAGAGTTCCTGTATTTATAGGCTCGTAAAAGTGGATATAATCAGATAAAAGCTGTTATCGAATTTGTAACGAAAATGCCAAAATGACGGGATATTAACGACGGCGGAGGGGCGGGACGCTACTCTAGTTTGTTGAGAGATTTTAGGTGTACGTGCGGCAGGCTTAGCCTGATTACAAATAAAAAATTTAAAAGAATTCAAGGATGAAGTCTCTGTAGGGAAACTCAGGCGGAACCCAACCCAATCAATATCAAAATGTATTGAACCTTACCCGATCTCACCCGAATTGCTTACTTAAATGACTCAATCTGGACTGAATTGCTAACGTGAATTAACACAAGTCCTATGTTAAATTTTTTTAGTTGGTCAATTCGAGTTGCGTCAAGTCAATTTTAAAAAAACCTTTACTCGACCCTACTCAAATTTAATTTTGTTTTTTTTTCAATCAAGTTAACCCTAATTTAAAAAATTTAAGACCCAACTCACTTGATTTCTATAAAGAATTTTTTTTATTTAGTACTATTTGTTGAACATCAAAGAGAAAAATATTTATCCAATAAATTTTATTTTAGTTTTAATTTTTTTTTAAGATTGAATAATTTGATGGTCTCATCTTCATTAGATCCGGCAACTTGTCAAGACGGAATGTTTTTAAGTTGAGTCGTATTTGAGTTCAAGTCAAATATCTTTGACACAATATTTTTTTTAAGACCAAGGTGTTCAATCCTTTTAGAAACCTGAGTAATCCTTAGAGCACGTGCCTCCCTATCCACATATACTGAGTAAAATTACATGAATGACCTTTGGGTACTTGTTTATTAAATGAGTTTGGTAGTTCGGGTCTATTTTAGATTCGAATCATAAAATCTTAAACTAGAAACCATTTAATATACTTAGAGTTCATTTCGAGTAATCGAATTATGTCAAATTTTGTCAAGTCCATTTCAAAGTAAACATGGCAAATGGCAATAGGTCAATTGGATCAAGTCTATTTTGTATTCGAGCCAACAATCTCAAGAATGACTATGTAAACAAAATAAAAGATATATAGTTAATATAAAAATTTCAGTAGCTTCTACATAGTTGAAATGACCACAGCACCCATAATTTTGTCCACATGGCATTTCTTGGTTTGTGGCACTATGAGTTCTCTTGTGTGCGGTAAGTTCATATTACCATATTAGACCTATGGGATACGTATCAACCCTTTATTGATAAGCCCATACCACCAATGCAACCTGCAGTGGTGGTTAAGTGAGTCCAATGTTTACAAATAAATACATCTTAAAACACCTTTTAATGAAAGTGCAAAGAGTAATTATTGATCATGTTCTTTAGTGTGTAGGTAATAGGAACATAATGGTTAAGAAAATTGAAGAACATGTTATGAAGATCAAACGACCGCATCTTGCCCATGTATGGTGACAAGACATACCATCAACATATGAAGAACTCAATGAATTTACCAACCTAAGTTGTGCGTGCCTTTACCACTATCTAACTTTTCTTTGTCAATGTTTTCGCGTGTTAACCCACACGCAGGCCCTAGCCTTAGGTGCATTAGGCCGCCACCTAGGACCTCCAAATAGATAAGGTTGTAACAACCTGTCCCTTCAGCACAATATTGTCCACTTTGGACCCCATGTAGGGCTGCCCGTACGGTTTTACATTGGGTCTGGCCCACAAGACCAGGCCCAAAGGACTTGTGCTAAGGAGAGGGGAGTACCCTCTTTATAACCCCCACACCCCTTCCCTCATGGACGATGTGGGACTCTTTTCCCACACCCCCCATGTGGGTGGGGTGTTACATTCCACCCCCCTTAAGACCAGAGCCGTCCCTGGCTCTGTCACATCACATTGACAAGGGGTCTACATAAACAACGCAACACAAAAGGGTAGAGGGCTCACACAGTCCGAGTGTTGAACCGTGCTCTGATACCAAATGTAACAACCCGTCCTTTCAGCACAATATTGTCCGATTTGGACCCCACGTGGGGCGGCCCACACGACTTTGCATTGGGCCTAGCCCACAAGACCAAGCCCAAAAGGCCTTGTGCTAAGGAGAGGAGAGTACCCTCTTTATAACCCCCACACCCCCTTTCCTCATGGGCGATGTGGGACTCTTTTCCCACAACCCCCATGTGGGTGGGTTGTTACAAAGGCCCCCAAGTCGGGTTCAATTTTTAAGTTCCCGCACATTCTTTTATGTGATAAAATTATTTTAATGTTTATTTTATCAACAAATGGATCTGTGGTGCAATGGTAGTGCGTTTGTTAAATTTTTTGCAATTTAGACATAATTTTTATTTAAATAAAATAACTTGGGAAGTATATAAAATCAACTTAACAAGAATTGTTAACTCGCTTGACTCGTTTAAAATCAACTTGACAAGACTCGTTAATTCGCTTGACTCAAATTCCTATTGAGTTTAATCAACTCAGATTGACTCTTTAAGTCATTTGACTCGAATTCCTATCGAGTTTAGTCAACTCAGATTGATTTGGCAAAAAAAAAATTCAAGTTTTAAATAATTCTAATAAAATGAATTAAACATCATGATAAAAAATATTTATCCTCTAGTTTTATTTTTCTTTTAAAAATTAAGAATTGAAATGATTAATTGACTCTATTAAAAGATTAAAATGATTATATAAAGGTTAGATTTTAACTAATCATTTTTTCATAAATTTTAATAAAAAAATGACCTAAAGAAGTCCTTAAATGATGAAACTTAGTATTCACTATAATATAGATAGTTGAATGGAAATAAAATGGGTTAAAATTTGAATAATTGTTTTGTGCTTTATAATTTATAATTGAGTAATAATTTTTAATATAATTTTACTTTATAAGTTGTTTTAAATGCATTATATGCTTTAGCATGTCAACTACTCTTCTTAAATACAATAAAATAATAAAAAAAATCAACAACACAAGTGGAAATTAAATTTGTCATAAGAAAGATTGAATGGATTAACTATCTTATCTATTGAAAAAGATATGTTAAAAAAACTTGAAATAGTAATTTAATTAGTAATTTTATATCTCAAAATTCGAAAAGAATAAATTTTAAATAATACTTTGTTATATGATTATGATGTTTTATTTGGATGTTTCACACTTTGTAAAAAAATATATATATGATTTTCTTTTTTGTGAGTGTATAAAAGGCCTATCATAAGAGTTCGCCTAGGGCCCCTGAAATCTCAGGGCCGACCTTGCCCGCACGAGTAGTTAAGTTGGTCTAAGTTTCTAGGAGTAGACTACAGGTCTTGGGTTTGACTCCTCTCGGCAACGTTATCAGAACCGAACCTTGAAGCGAACCATGTCAATGGAAGATTGGGTTAAATAAGGTTCAACCGTGGTCAAACCCGTGTCATGAATATTATATTATAAATAATATTAAATTAATAACTAAAGTTTAATTAATGAATTGAAATAAAATTTTAAGTATAAAAAAGAGAAAGAAAAGTCTAAGATGATGGAGTAATCTCAAATATTAGATTTCCAAATAAGATTTTATTAATTTTGAATCTAAAATCTATTTTTCATATAAAAAAATCATAATTTCTACTTGTTTTCATGATAGATAATGTATTGCATTGCATTTCTATCTATTACAAATCTTTTCTAAATTTATATTTATGAGTGGTTGAATCTTTTAAATTCATTTTAGCTTTCAAATTTATTCTAATTTAAAATATAATTTTTATATTTTATTTTTTAAAATAAAAGAAAAAATGCTACTTACAATACAAGATTGGCATTCTAAGTTTTTAACTCCAAAATAGAACTTGTTATGATGATGATTTTTTTATTTGAGAAGAGAGGTTTTATTTTCCATTAATAATAATTAGATAAACAAAATTATTAAATAAAATTATGAGCTATAATTAATTATGTTATATTGATATAATAAAAATAAAAAAGAGCTTTTAACAATGATGGGAATAGCAAAAATATTAGATAATAAATATAATATCAAATTATTATAATAAGATAAATAAAATAGAATATTATAATTTTTCCTTTTAACATAAGTAAATTTTATATACATTTTAAAATAAAATGTTATTTTTTTTATTATTTTTACTAAATTTCTTTTGCCAAAAGATTAGACTATTAAAGTAAACTCACATCTTTGGGGAAAGACTAAACTCTAAAAGGTGTTTTGAGAAAGCTAAAGGGGTGTTCATTGAAGAAACTCTAATATTCTTTTCTCATTTCTCTTTTTTATCCTCAAACCCTAGTCGCCGCACCTCTGTATTCATTCCCATGTTCTCTATTCGATGAAAAATAAAAAGAAAAGTTACGAAGGTGTAGTATTTTTCTTCTTTCATCTTCTCTGTATTTTTTTTCTTCCCATTCTCTCTCCACCTCTCGATTTCCTCTGTCCCCATTCTTTCCTATATTGACCGGGAACTCACGGCTCACGACTTTATTAGCTAAAACATGTTAACCCACGGCTTCTCTCGGTTTTTTGCGGTCCAATTTCTCAGGTGGTTTTTTCTCAGAACTGAACCGTATATACGACAGTTGCGGTTGAACCTCCGGTTCAATTGCAACCCAGTTTGGTTCTGATAACACTACCTCTCGGGCTTACGTGATACATGAGGCTTATGGGTGGTTTTGTGTATCCATGTGATTAGTCTCTCCTGTTGGGAGAAAATCACATTCTCGACCACACACAAACAACAATATCGGACAGAAAAGAAGAATCAATAAAGGGAAACAAACCACAACATAGGCTGCGTTTGTTCGAGGTGAATTGAGGGGGGAACACGGGTAACCCTCAGATTCCTCTGTTTGGTAGCGAGAGGGTAGAGGTAAAAAATCTGGATTTCACCTCCCCTTTGACAAATTTAAAAACCCTTTGACCTCTAGTAGTATTCATAAAACCTTTGCCTCTCATTCCCTTCATATTCCTCTCAATCCCCTTCATAGCCGTGAATGGAACATAATGCAAATCAAATTTCAATCTAACATCTTTATTTTTAAAATTTGTTAATTTATTATAAAAATAATTTGATTAAAATAAATGAAATATTTTCAACATTATACTTATAAAATAAAAATTTTATTTGAATTTTATCTATTTGATTTAAGTAATTAAAATATGTTGGTCAATTTTTTTTTATTTGAGTTAAAATAAGATGATGCTTTATAAAACACTCTCCTTATTCTTTTATCACTATGTGATGATGTTTTAAAATTAATTTTTTATGATAAATGTATTTTAAAGGTGGATATTTTCTTTTATAAATGTCTCTTTTTTTAAACATATCAATATAATATTTATAGGCCCAATTATGCACTTAATTACAGTGATTCTATTGTGATCCAATTTAAAGCGATCTAAATTAGTTGACTTGAATTGAAAATGAGTTAGAATTTTAAAAATAGATTCAAGTTTATAGTCCAACAGGGACATTTGAAATATTTTCACTTGAAAATTCCAGCAAGTTGAACGGGGAGTCTATCTCATTCCCGACTGTAGGGTTCTTAATATTAATTTTATCTTATTTATTATTTATTAACTTGGATTTTTTATAAACTATTATAACAACGTATTATATTATGTATTTCACATCACGGATGAACAAATTATGAATTTTATGAAGATATGTCTTTGCATGTTTATTTTTATTTTTTGAAAAAAACCGCGGGATACCCAACGTAAAACCCCCACAAGTGAGCACACTACCCCTAGGGCACACCATGGTTAGGCCATGGGGGCTCGAAACTGTAACCTCTCGCTTACTGAGGCAGAAGGCAACCAGTTGAGCTACACCCATGTGGGTTATTAGGATAAAAAAAATTATATGTAAAAAATATGTTTTCTGCATCTCACTTTTTACCGTTAAAACTCAAGTGTTTATTTTAAATTATAATTATGAGAAAGAATCTGTAGAAAATTATATAATATTATTATAAGATATATTGTTAATTTTTATGGAAATTTCTGTGGAAAAATCTAGGGATTTTTTTTATATTATATGGATTTATTAAAAATTATAGATTCTCATAAAATTGTTAATATGTCAGGTTTTCCCTGCTTATACTTACCAAACAATATTTTTTACCCTTAGAGTAAGTGTTAAATTTTCCATTGCAATTACCAAACAAGATAAGGGTAACACTTGCAAAGGGTATTCATAATTGATTACCCACCCTTGCAAAATTTACCACTCATCCAAACGCAACCATAGAGATCTACGTAGTTCCCTTTCGGTACGTCCACAGGATTCAACCGATCCACTATGCTCAAAGACAAAACAAAAAAGAGAAGGCTCTCATTACTGATGATCTACTCTCTCACAAAACGACCATATATACTATCCTAATTAGGGACTACATAAGATGTCATGTGAATTTACAAAATTATCCTCCAATAAAAAAAATTGGCTCGGGGGCACTGCCCTCCTTTAATCGCCCCCGAGCTCAGCACAGAGCTCAGCCTGTGACGGTGCGAATCAGACCAACAATACTTCTCAAATGATCAGGCTCCACAGATCCTAACATCACCTCTAATATGGGGTGAAGCAGGGGTCCAAATATCAGTCGATACGTATCGTACGACCGATATGATTCGTATTGGCCGATATTCGACTGATATGTCGATATCTCGGCTGTATCATATCTGCCGATATGACAATATCGGCCAATATCTTCCATTTTTGTTAAAAAAAAAAAAAGGAGAGAGAAAAAAAAATCGGCCGATCCTGAATTTTGTACAACTGGGGAGAAGATACCCATATTATAGAAAAAAATAGTTTAAAAGAAGATTTTCTTGAGAACATGAATCAAATTTGAAGACAAAAGAATCAATCAAAAAAGTTGTCAAGAAGACTTTTAGATATTAGAGACGTATTTAGTAATATAAACATTGTTAACATTTCATCATAGGCCCATGCACCATGAAATCTTTACAAGAAATCCTATGGGAATTAGCGTGATCAACAATCCAAGCATCAGTCTTTTGCCAAGATCTACATGACACTCACGAAAACTTGCTCTTATCCACAAATTCAGTCGAGACTCCAAAGCACTCAATCTTCTAGAAGGCTTTCAAGATATTTTTGTTAAATTGTATTAGGAATTGGATTTTATTGTAAAATCTTATTCAAATGTAATGAGAATAGGAAAAATAGGTCAAAATCCATGAAGAACTTTACAGATAACTTTAGCGAAAAACATCTAAATTGTTGAAAGAAATGCCAAAAAAAAAAATATCAACAGAAAATATTGAGGAAGATCATTAATTTAGAATTGGGACATCAAAGATCAAAACAATTAAATGACAAGCAGAAGCTCCAACTTTGATCAACTCAGGATAAACTAAGGGGATACAAAATCCCTTGGTCCAACACAATAAAAGAACTTACCATTTTTATGTCAAAATAATAAACAATTTATTGTTTTGATCAACAATAAACTATTTACAGTTTTAATTTGATTAATCCAGCAAAGCATATTTTGACACCATTCTTTTGAGTTGACATGTCTCATCACAATAGAAAATTATTCATCAGTTTAACAAAAATCTAATTACAAAATCTACAACTAGTTTCTAATTCCATGACAACTCATCCTTTATTAACCCATTTGGGAAGCTTTCTCACTGATGAAGGCTAAAGGTTGTACCTACAAGAAATATCGCACCCTTCCTTGGATCCCAACTTAAGATAGATTTTAGATTTGAATCCTCAAATTCGAATCAAGGACTTCAATGATAAAAATCCTAATTCAGCTTTCAATTTCCCTTAAGAAAAAGAAAAGTGATTCTAATTGCACCATAATAATTTGCTTTCATAAATCCATCAATGAAATTAGGTGTTTAAAGAAATTAATATGAACGTGGAATTGTAATTCTGAATGCATAATTATAATGTAATTAATTGACTCCTCAAAATTAATTGGTGGAGAATTAATCAGATGAAGATTTTCCATTAATAGTTTAAAATGAATTTGTGAATTGTGGGTGTTGTTGGGATTTCAGTGAGTCTCCTAAGAGGCAATCTAAAGAAGCTGATCATTCTCCACCACTGCTGGTGAAAGATGTTTTTTATAAGACTAAAGTATCAAAGCATTCCATTTAAATTTTTGAAGCACCTCAACTGATTAATCTTGGAGGTATGTGTAAACCTTTGAATCCGCACACGTCGGGTATAAAATTAAAGAAAGTGACCCTTTTTTTTATTGAAGGGAGTTTGATCTCGAGACCTCCTATAAACAAGAATAGAAATTGACCATCAAAACTAACCCCTCAAGATTAACCGGTGAAAGATGTTTATCACACATTATACAATTCTCCCTATAAATCATCGTGGTATGGAAAGATTAGTGACATCGTGAATAAGAATTTTATCCACAACTCAAAATAAAGATATGTGACCCATTTAAATTTTTTACAACGATTTTCAATTCACGTTTTCTCTATCCACCTTTTTCCTTCTAAAAAACGTTGGCATTGATTTTTGGGTGAGAATTCTGCTAATTGTGCAATCAATAGTGGGACTAAAGTGATAATCATCTAAACTTTATAATTGTGTTATATTTATTTTTATGATAAAAAATTATCTCCTCAAAATAGATAACCAATGTTGATTGATATACGTAGTTGTTTTTTTGAAAATTGACCAATTCATGATTGTTTTCAATGAATTTCGTTTATTTTCTTAGAGCACTTGAAATATTTTAAAATAGCATAGATCATCTGTTTTCTTAAATGATCCTCATTTGTTCACCTTAAACCTTGACTTTGAGTTTCAAAGTCAAGCTATTGGTTAAATATGTGTATCTTTGATATTTGATTTAAAAATAAATAAGATGGGTTAAATACATTATTAATCTATACATTTAATAGAATTCTCACAGTCATTCAACGCTCATGTTTTTCTAGAATGTAAAAACAAAAACATAAGTGGATAGGAAATGTGAATAATAAGTTGAAAAAAAAAAAAATTAAACAGACTAGTTGCTCAAATTTTAAGTGAAATAATATATTTTTGTTAAGAAATGTAGAAAGTGGCATGGATAATAGGGAGGTAAAACTTGACCCTATTTGATTATTTTAGGCTTATAATTTTAGATCTTTAAAATTTAATTGTTATAAGGACTGATCTTTTTTTACTATCTTACAAGCTATTATTATTGGATGAATGCATTTCCCTTGAATTATTTTATCTACAAGAGTACAAAGACCTTTATCTTTCTCAACTAGCCATGTGGGTCTCAACTGTGATAAATGTAGAATATTTTGAGGGTCCATTTTGATAAGAAAAAGTATAAGGGCTTCTAGTCTTCTACTACCTCCATAATAATAAAAATATGATGGTTTTCTACTACAGAGATAGTAAAAATTACATTTTTTTAGGAAAACAAACCTAACCCCAGGAGTGTCAACAAAATTCCCCCCCTTCATACTCACAAAAAAAAAAAAATTCATGATACAACATATGTTTGTAACATATTTCAATTTTTTAAATTTAAAGAAAAATAATATAAAAGAAACTCAATACATCTACCTTTTCTCAACACGTTTCCATAATCATATACTTTCTTTTTCAGCATTCATATGAGTGTTCTATATTGCAATTCTAATATTTTAAAATTAAAAATGTTGATAAAAAGGGTTTTTTTTTTTTTTATTTTTAACAAACCTTTTGCGCACCCACTCTTTCCTTTCACCCATAATCATTCATGAATTTTCACAATCCAATCTCATACCATTTCAAATTATACGTTAATAAATTCATTATTTTTCATATTTGATTTTTAGGGCATTAAGAATCATAATCATTATGCTGAAATCATATTGATCTGTGTTGTAACCTTGATACATGCATGGACCTTTCTATTTAAATAAAAAACCTTTAGAATAAGCATTTTAGAGTTCTCCTACCGTCTTAATGAGAAGGCCATATACTATGTTGAAAAAAAGTAATTTCATCATTTAACTCGTTTTTATATCGAATAACAAAGGCTTTGATAATAATAATGGTAAATGTCTTCTTTTATGATGAAAGCCTCACTTCTCACATGGTAGAAACAATCTTTTCACGTCACTTTCGTAGCATCTTCGTAAGTGAATATAATTCTTTCTGTTTTTTTTTCCTATAATAATAATATTTGAGTCCCATGAAATACCTTCCTAGATAGGATCCTTTCACTTAAAAAATTCCATCAAAATCTATGAAATGTAAGATATTTTTAATGATTGCCAAATAGTAACATATTTGGATAGCTTAGCTTCATGGGTTGGTACAATTCCCATTTGAAGTTTGTTGGTCTCTATTTCATTTGCTCACGTGGTCTAAATCTATGTATGAAGATAAATAGAACTCTTAATGCTAACCAAGTAGGAATATAAGACTTCCAAATACCCCATCTTAATGAGAAGGCCATATACTATTTTGGAAAAAGTATTTCATTCACCTCATTTCTAGATCGAATAACAAAGGCTTTCATAATAATAATGCTAAATGTCTTTGACTTAAAAAATTCCATCAAAATCTATGAAAATGTAGGATATTTTTAATAATTGCCAAATAGTAACATATTTGAATAGCTTAGCTTCATGGGTAGGTACAATTCCTCTTTGAACATAAATAGAACTCTTAATGCTAAGAAAGTAGGAATAGAAGACTCCGCATTGAGAAACCAAGAAGTACCCCTCTTAATTAGGCCTACTCATGGACTTAAAAATTGGCATGATTGAACTCATCATAAACATTCATGTATGAACATATTGATGGAGGGGTCAAGGATTGAGTTTTTTTGTAAAGTCTATTTAATAAGTAGGCATGCTCAATAGGACTCTCTCTAAATTTTCCATACGTTAATCTAAAAAAAAAAAAAAAAAACCCTCTCAAATTCTTCTCATTTAAGCATTTATATATTTATTTAGTTTATATAATATGAATATAATTACACGTGAAGAATTTGGTAAAATGGCACATAGTCTTTCTCATTACAATTAGTTTATATAGAAAATACAGACTTCTTGACGAAGAAAAAATAAATTAAGAGTCAAATTACAATCCCGTTATTTAGAAAACTAACAATAATGTAAAACACAATTATAGAAAGTCAAACATGTCTATTAATAACACATATTAAATTTTATAAGGTCTAATAATTTTTTGTCCATCTATTCTTACAAATAAGGTCCAATAGGTGAGCTCAAGCTTTAGTTGGAAAAGTTCAATCAGTTGTTGACAGGTTTTGACTTTTTCTATTACAAATGAGATTGATACATCATATCCACTTATTTAATCTCTATGTGAATACCCAATTTTATTTTGATTCGCATTTAAATTTAGTTAAAACTAATGAAATCTAAATTAGGAGAAAATTTTGTTTAATCTTTAATTTGTAAGCCCCAGTTAAACTTCAATTATAAGGTTAAGTGCAAAATATAAAAAATGCTTAGATAAGTGTAACATTTTACATGATTCTATTTAATATTTAAAAGTATCACTTTTCTTTTATATTTAAATTCATGTTGATTTGTTGCAGTTTCACTCACAAATTAAATAATATAAGAAATATTTTAATTTTAGAAATTAAAAGTTAAAAATGCTTTTCTAAACTTTATTTTTTTACCATCTGAAACTCTCCATGAGTATCTACTCATGAATTTAATATTTTCGTATAAAGTGGAGTAAACTTTTTAACATTAATTATTACATCACCGGAGATATAAAAACCAGCTCTTAAAGTTAAAATTAACTATTTCAAATTATAAAAAATAAAAAATTGCCAACCCACCTAGAATCAACCAAGCAGATTATATTTCTTAACTTAGAAGCAAAGCAAAGCTTCTGCAAAAGCTGCAAAACTACACTTAATTACTTATAAGTAACCAACAAAATTAAAAGAAAAACAAAAACAAAAAGAGAAGCAACCTTTATGTTGCGATATGAGGTGCAAATTATAATTAGGATTAAAAATTTTAGTGGATACTCTTAGCAGAATACTAATATATCTTTTTATACTAATAAATTCGTATGCCAATTTATAATAATTTAGGTATTCCAGGTTATTTAAGATATCAATTATACAACTCATAACATCAGCAAAAAGTATTAAAAATATAATTTGAGGATAAATTTAGTACTTTTATTTTTAAATATGAGTTCATATTTATAAAAAAATAAAGTATAAAATTTAACTAAAATTTTAAATTTCAACCAAAATTTATGACTAAAAATATTATTTGATGAAGGCTAAGATCAATTTTAACACCTATTTAGATATTCAGCACAAAATGAAGCTGAAATCTACAAATCAGGTTCAAGTTGCAAGAAATTTGAGAGAACCCGAACTTAAAGATCTTCCAAAATCTAGTGGCATTCCTTGGATCTTCTTTCGAATCTAATCACCAATTAATAATTCAACTCAATTATTTTGACAAACAAAACCTCAATTGGATAAAGCAATACCCTAATTTCTCAACGGAAAAATAGGGTAGGGTTAAAAACTCTCAAGAAAGAAAATCAATTCACTAACAGAATTTAATTCTAAGATTTGGTTGAATCAAATTCAAGGAGCAATAGCTGAATTCACCACTAAGGGATCGAATTCTACTAAAAAAGCTTAAATTTTGCCAAAGCAAAATCAAATTAGAAGACAACTAGAACTTAAGAACTCTCATAGAGAACTAGACACCTTCCTCAAAGAAATTGAGAAGAAACTCAACTTGAGATGATATTTATGAATGCACAAGCACCTCTATTATAGTGTGTCATGCCCCGAAATCCAGGACACATGACTAAAATATTTTTTTATTCCTCCTCTACACACTTAACTTATACTCGAGTGGGATTTGGGGTCCAAGGGATAAAGCCTATCGGTCTAGGGCCCTACGAAGGTCTAATGACCCTATTAGAAATTCAATAGATTCTCCCCTATAAACAGGATGTTATGACGAAGTTTCCAACCTGTAATTCACAATTTTATCATTCATTTACATTCTACCACTCTAAATCCAACTCATTATTCTCAAACCCATACCAAGTTCATTGTAGTTGAGTTCATACAATCCCAAAGAAGTATAAAGAGGGTTTAATTACACATAGTTCCAATTAAGACTCCATAACATAAGTCCTATCTAAAGTTGAATAGATATAGATCAAAACACCACACATGAAACCCGGTTTTGTACATCATTACCCCAAAATACAAACGTATGAACATTTTTAGCATGACAAGCTTCAAGGGTTCGCTACATGTTATAAGCCTTCAAAAGTGTCCTTAATCTCGTCCATGGTGTTTCCTGCATCTATGAAGATTTAGTATACAACACAATGAGAATATGCAAAACTCATGCACACCACATGTCTACGTCACAAAGCATACATTTAACACAATCATCAGCAATGTCATCAAATCACGTCCCACATTATACGTTAAGGAATGTATACTCAAATGACCCCAAAACATTTCACACTTATGAATGCCTACCTAAGTTATTCCAACTCGTTTCATGTCTAAAGATGTTGACCCAAGCTATCCTGACTCATTTCACACATGAGGATATCTACCCCCGCTATCCTGACTCATTTCACATCTAGGGATGCCTACCCAAGCTGTGATGACCCGGCGTGGAATAGCGGGTCAATTGAATCAGGTAAAACTAAAATAGCAAATGGGTCTCTTGATTGTGTTGTGTGAAATTATGTGTTATTTTTTCTTTTATTTTTATTGTTTAAAATAAAATAAATAAACATACAAAAACCTAGAATTTAATTAATTTAGGTTTCCCAACACACATTTTCCTTCAATTAAAATTTTCAAATTTGTCCCCTTCAAGTTGAAATTAAGTGATTGGAAAATAAATTATCAACTTAGACTTTTAAATTCCCCTAAGTTAGAATTTTAATTAGAATTATTCTCTTAAGAATTTAAAATCAATGAATGAGTTCCAACTTTAATTAACTAAATTTAATAAATGTTTGACAAATTAATCAAAGGGAAACCCGACCCTAAAACCCGAGTTTTCTAAGCCGTGTGGGCCATTCGAAACCCACACCCTTTCCTTTCCTCATTTTTTCCCTTAACCCTCGATAGAAACCATAGTATCTATCAGGTTTTTCCCCGAATGGGATTCTTTCCCTTCCTTCCCTACCCCAAATCCCTAAATTTCGATTCCTTTCCCTTCTTTACCTCTCCAAAACGGAAACAAATCCTAGCTCTACACGGTGCACCTTCCGTTTTTAACTCTTCAAATCCGAATTTCTCTCGGAATATCCAGCCGACCATGGATTCTATAAATCCATTACGATGGCAGCTATATTCCTTCTCCTACCTTCGTTCTTTTTCAAGCGGCAACACAGACTTTGAGCAACAGCAGCCCTAAGGCATCTTCTCACTTCCCATCTCTTCTCTTTCTGCCGTCTTCCTCGGCGAACAGGTCTTCCAATCTGGTTCTTCTTGCTGATTTTCTGTTTCCAGGTTGGTACCTTTAACTCATGATTATTTTAGGGTAGTGGGTTTATGTAAATATTGAGAATCCAAACTTGTAATCTTCTAAAATTTACAAAAGAATACAATTTTGGGTTGCATCTTCTTTTATATACTGCATTACAAAATGACATGAAGCAATGATTTCATTTAAAAAGGGCACACACAGCCATACAATAAGAACCGATAATTCGAGATGATGATATTTACATTGATGAATGGGAGAGACAAATGGTGGTGAATTTTATTTTGGACTTCCCAAGCTTAACCTTGCAACCTTGTATATATATACCTTCATATTACGGGCTGTTGAAATCAGGGAGTGTAAACTTATTAGGATTTGTTGCTGGAAAGGTTATGCCAAGAAGAAACCAAGTCCCAAGCTTTGACAGTGGGGACTGATTTTCAGTCCCAAAATAGCATGATTTGAATCTATATGAATACTTACTCTTTAGTATGATTAGTGCTAAATCTACTTCTATTATTCCTTTCTACTATTATTTTTAAGAATATATATATATATTGGGTTATGATTTAAAATCTTGTGCTACATATATTTACTTCACAAGTACCTAAACTTGTTCTAAAAAAGGGACATAAGCTACAATGTGAAGATATTATTTTCATATCATTATCAGTGAGCTATTATATTGCTATCAAACCTTCTCATATTTGGCCTTTCTATTAAGTCAAATTATTTAATATTTTGGATCTGTAACTACAGTTAATTTATTTATTATATTTTGAGTAAAACTATTAGTAACTCAAAGAACAGTTATTCACTTAAGGTGAAACGCTTTCCATTGTCTAAGTTGGAGTAGGACATGGACCCAAGTTTTATCCTTAACCTTGGACTTTAGAATAGTCGTGGATCAAAGTTGGGCAGCAACGTACCTTATATGTATTTAATGTAAATTGCGAGAGAGACTTAATAATCACCATATTAATGATGATTGGAAAACTCAAAATGATCTATTTGCAGCACTTAAAGTGGAATTTGATTGCTGTCTTTATGCAACCTATCTACTGCTTGAATTCTAGAAGACTGCAAAAATCTCAACTTTGAGGTAGGGAGTATGAAACTTGATTTTTGGCGTCTTTCCTTTTGATATAAATCAAGTCATGCTATGGGTTTTATGTAGAAGATTTAATTATAATTATGATTTGAATATTATTATTCTTTATTTTAATTCATATGCATTTTCAATTATAATTAATATTCGTACGATTTTGATTATATGTTGGTTTATGTGAATTCTTGATATATGTGGTATGATTCGATGATTGGGATATTATGGTAATGATGCAAGCATGGCCAATGACTCATACCGGTTCTGGATTTTAAAATAAATTTTATACGCCCCGACGAACCTGGCTGGACTCGTCAAATTGATTGAGATCCCATCACATGTGAATTATTAAATATGCTAAGTATGAGTTTGATTATGATAGGTGTATGAGTGAGATTTATGGATATGTTGATAAATGTAAGTTGGGTGGGTATGAGTAATTGTGATATGGTCGAATGATGACCTTATGATTTGTGTGATGTGTTAGCCATCTGTGGAGGATATATCTGATTACTAAGATGTCGATTGATGTGTTCGTTGGATTTGGATTCCACGTGTTGGATTGCAGTGCATGGGCCTTATGTGTGAGTGCGATGGGCCACACACTGTATTCACGGTGATGTATGTTTATGGGTGGCATTATGTATCAGATTATTGATTGTAATAAGTGGCTTGTCACGAAAGATCCCATGTGTGAGATTTGATTAAGAGCGTGATACTAATTTGTTTTCTTGATGGGGAGGTGTAAGGCCAAAAGACCCAACAATCCTTGTGGGCGGGTGATGTGTGGGCAGGTGATGGATGAGCATAGGCTACCACACTGGCAGGCTACCTCATTGATAGGCTGCCGGTGAGGGGTGAGGTTTTCACTAATCCCATATCGAGAGCAGATGAGTGAACGCGTTGTCTATAAAATGGATTGAGAGCATCACTGTACGAGGTGAATTGAGTCCTTGTGGAGTTTGATAGTGTGATAAGTTACATTCTTTAGTTGGTTAAGTTGATGATCGAGTGCTTAAAACTATGAGGTATTGATGGATATGATGTTATGAGTATGATATTAAGATAGACACGTTTAGGTGAGTTATGTTGTGGTGTTCGTGTCTATGTTGTTTATGTGATGTTGAATGGTGTTGGATATTCCGTCTTTTTATTGAATATTATTGTATGTGGGTTTCCTATTATTTATTTGTACTCCTACTGAGCTGATGATCCATGGGCAAGTGAGGCTCACTCCCTAACAGTTTTTCAGGTGATAGCTGAGAAGTAACGATTCAACTCTCGGAGGTGATGACGTAGTACAGAGTCAAGGATGGATATTTAATTTCTTAGCATAGTTGTGGATTCATGCGATTGAATTTATTTATTTGGTAATATTCATTTTTGAGACTTGATTAGTTTATTTGAATAAATTGAGAACTTTGAGGATATCATTTTTTTTTATTTTATGGAATGGGTTGTGAGTAGTGAGATTAGATTTGATGTTGATAATAGATATTCTTTATTTTATATTGTGGATGACGTCGGAATTCGTGCGATGCATTAAGATGGGGCATGAATATATATATATATATATTCATTTTCCTCAGCCACAAATCTGTGATGTAAAGCCCATTAGACGAGTTGTTGCTTTGGGTGACGCCCGTTCAGCCTACAATTAAGCGGGCCACGACCTGTTTAGGCTGTAGAAAGGAGCGGGCGTGACACAAGCTACCCCAACTCTTTCTTCCTTGTGGCACAACCCTCTACGTGCACTTCTAGATGAGGCTTAATATCTCATCGTCCATTACACTATAGCATGGCACGAATCCCAATGTGCACTTGTATGCATGGTTTAGCATCTCATCATCTATTCACCAATGAGTGGCACAAATCCCCACGTGCACTTTTGCACATGGTTTAGCATTTCATCCTATGCATGGCACGTCTCCGTGTGCACTTCTACACATAGTACAACTCTTACTCTCGGACTAACAAGTCATGTGTCACGATGACTACTCATGTCCTTCTACGCTTCCCCCCACTCGGGATGGCGTGTCACGGTGTCAAAGTGTATCCTTCGACGTAACTTGTGTATCGAAACGAGAAATGTGTCACGATGACTACTCGTGTCCTTTTACGCTTCTCCCCACTAGGGATGCGGTGTCAGAGTGCCAGAGCGTGCCCTTCAACGTATCTGCAATTCCGGGAAACCACAACTGATGCCCGTCCATCATACACACATCCTACCCAATCAACACCTCCCATCAGTCTCCACACTTAACACATTCCACCATTCAATCCACCCATGACACATTTTACATGTGCTAAGCATGTTCTTTAACAAGTGCATCCCCCCATGTGTTATGCATGTAATTTAATTAAACACAACATGCATTCCATGCACAAATTTACATGTCTCATGCTCACACATCTCATTGAATCCCACACATGCTTCTACATGTTCCATGCACAATCATATTCTATAACACATACTCAATTTCATAAATTTGAACATAAATCATTCAACCCATTTCATACATGTAATCATAAGGGTCCAACAGGGTAGAAACAACTCTTTGTCTTTAGGGCACATTCAGCCCCACTCGTCTTTGTCCAACACTTTCACCCTTACAACATCACTTTTCATGCTGGCTCAGCTTACCCGCATTACATCACATCACATCAAGTATTCACACACCACATACATATGCACTTTCACTGTAAGGACCCGACCCGGGGTACCAGGTCAGTAGTGATTGGTAATATTAATTTAGAAAATTATCTTAGTTTAAATTGATTTATTAGTTAATTTGATAAATTTATGTGGGGCATATACAATTCAATTTAGGGATTGAATATTAGACCCCGATTTCACACACTTACCTCTCAATGAGAGTTTAAAAATTTATCCCTTTCAAATTAAATTAAGGGAATGGAAAACAAATTATCAACTTAGATTTTAATTCCCCTAAGTTAGAATCTCGATTGGAAATATTCAATTAAGAATGTGAAATCAATAAATAAATTCCAATTTTAAGTGTCTAGAATTTAATCGATGATTGACAAAATTAATAAAAGAGAAATAAATGACAATTTATTAAAATCAATAATTTAAAGGGACCCACCATCTATAATTGAACTAACCATAGGAGTTAATTTTATAAAAAAACAATTCATTTTGAAAGTTTTCAGTTGAAGTTTATTTTAGAAAAAAAAGTTGTAAATAGGTGTCATAGGGATTTTGCCCAAAATCGTGTGGGCCTTTTAAGACACACACCCCTTTTGTTTCATTTATTTTTCCCTAAGTCTTCCTTATCTTTCTAGAATCCCCAAACTCAAGATAGAAAATAAAACCCATATGGGTTTCCTTTCATTCTCTCCTTATGTCTTCCTTATCCACCGTATTCATTGGGAAAAGTTTCCCAAACGTTCTTCTCCCTTTCCTTTCTTGTTGGGGACTCAAATCCCTAAAATACCTCTCCGAAACGGAAGCAACAAGCCAACTTGATTCACTACAAATCCATGCGATGGCTGCTGGATTCTTCTCTTACCTTCGATTTTCATCGGTATCTCTCTCCCTCTTGAGTTCTCGTTCGAGCAGTAGAGTTCCGGACCAGCGTGGTTGCTCCAGAAGCTTCTCTTGGTTACAGGTATGTATCTACTTCTCAGTTTCCATTTCCTTTCTTCTTCTGCTTGTTTCTCTTTCCTTGTTGCTGCAACTCGAACCATGTAGAGCTTCTGTCAATCGAATCTTACTGATTTCGTGATCACCGTGCATCAGCCCAGAAATTGTTCTTAATTTAGGACTGATCTTAGTCCCCTTTGCTGCCAGCACCCTGACCAGTTTTTCTCTCCTCCCAAAGTATTCTTTTGTTTGTTTAAAATTAAGTAAGTATGTTGGAAAATAGTGAATTAAACAAATGTTCAGAATTCTCCCATACTCAATCAGTTTCACATATTCTCCTATTTTAATGTTACAGTATTTTATTATTTTATTTAAAACTAGTTACTTATTAGTGATTGTTCTGGTTCATATATTTGAGCAAATTGGAAAAGTAGGAAGTAATAAAATCAATACCCATATTTCTCCCAGCCTCAATCAGTTTTACATATTCTTTATTTTAATATTTGCAGTATATTAATTTGTTTTGTTCAAAACCATATGTAAAGATATATGTATTTACTGGTTTATAATTTTAAATCTTTAGTTACAGTTATTACCTTAAGGCTTTCTTATATGCTTACGTAAACTGGAAATGGTTTGAAATCTGATGCTAAAATCGTGTACTGTATAAATTTATATATATACTCTATCCTTTAAAACCCAAGCCAGGCTCTGCTGGTGAAGTTTCATTTGCTTCCCTTGTTTTCAAACTATACAAATTGGTTTTCATCCATAATTTTTATGTGCTTAAAAACAACTCTGGAGTTGTGTTCTCTTCTGAAAAGTTTTTGGAACCTGATCTGTTCCTAAGTTTTATGCACATATGTTTTCTTATTATCTACAGCATGTTGTTACTTTGGTTTGAAACCCAAATCCACAGATCTGAGACCAATCCTTGACATCAGATTTCATTCTCCCTTAATCTCTATTCCTTGTAATCATTTCAATTGATTATTCATTCAACTTTTTACTTGGCGTTTTACTGCCCTCTCAGCTGATTCTTTCTTGAGCTACTTCCTCATTCAGGTTGATTTTGAAAGCAGATTATTTATTAGTTTTGAACTTATTATTCATTTGCCTTATTTTAGTGTAAACAGTTTGAAGCATTTAAGAACCCGAAATCTATTCATAGCCTTGATCTTAGAGTAACCGGTAGAGTATAGTTGGGGCAGCAACTTATATTCACGCATATTTGATGTAGAAGTCTCAAGAGGCTCATTAATCACAATATTAATTACAGTTGGAACTCTTAAAATATTATTCGTAGAAAATCTTGGATTACAAGGCTAATCATCACGTGGAAGCTACGTGGACTTCCCATTCGTAATACGAAAACTTTTAGGTGAGGGAAACAATTCACTACATACCATGTATTCATATAATCTTCTATTTGATGGTGTGCAATAAAAAATATTTCATTGTTTTGTATATTATGAATATAATTGTTGGATCTAGAAAAGACTGGATGCATGTTAATGATTGTTATAATTCCGTGCTCACTCATAATAGTGTAAGGGGGATTTAAGTTAAATATTCTATTGGCCGTGAGGGGATCCAGTCCCCCCGGAATGTGGAATCTAACCATAAATGTATTGAAAGATCCAATGATTTTATATTCATAGATTAATGATTAATTGTATGGTATTGTTGAATTTCAATATTGAGTGTACATGTTTGAATGTTGGTCTATATGATTCAAATCATTATGATGCTTGGATTATTGCTACGTTTATTTCAAGATATATGCATGTTATAGCAAATGAGATATCGATTATGATGTAATAATCTGCTTAGAATGGAGATCATAATTCTATAAGTATGTCATGATTAATTAAACATGTTAAATTGGCATTGAGCATAGCATTCCCATATTCATAGCATTGGGTATGAGGGTGCGATCCATGATTGTCATGAAGACCACGACGGTGGTAGTGTTGTTAACCTCACTTGAAGTGGGAAGACCATTATGGTAGAAGAGGTGTGATATCCGTGACAAGTCATGAGGGCTGTTATTTGGTGGTAGGTTGTGTTATCCTCACTTTATGTGGGAAGGCCATTATGGCGATGTTGTGTTATCCTCGATTCATCGGGAAAGCCACCAAATATCAGTAAATGTAATAATGGGCTGGAATATGGTATTTGGAATTGAGCATTACATTTTACAAAGGCATGAGCATGTAATAAACTGTTATTCTCGCTTATTTGAAATATCATTGAGGAAATAGGAATATCATACGCTATGTTTGTGTTATTGTTTTATTCACTGGGCATGTAGTTCATCCCTTATATTGCAGACAATCCCTTAGACTTGGGTCTGAACGATAATCACAACTGAGCTTAGAAGACGAAGAGTCGATGAAGAATTCATAGAAACGCTTAGTTAGTGCAGAATTTATTATTTAGATTATAAGTTGGTTGTTTATTTGATTTGAGACTTTGAGAAAGTTGTTCATTCGTTTATTTTTTTAATTTTGTGGAAACTTGGATAATAAATTCAAGTATAGATTAATTTTGAGAATGCTTTAATTTGATTGTCATGGGAATGTGAGTAAATGATGCGTTTAGAAATTTTTATGTGAGTGATTTTTATCCATTTAAGTTATTTGGAAGCTCAAATGAGATGTTGAGTCTTCTAGCAGGTTGTGGACTTGAGGAATCTTGGTGGCTTGTGAATGTAATTATGTTTGTTTTGAATTTAGCCTCAGATTTTTTATGTAAAACCCGTTTAGGACAGTAGGTGATGTAATTTTGTATAATCAGATCACGCCCATTTAGGTGTTGAAAGGCGGGGTGTGACATTCACATATCATGTTCAAGTATATCGTCATGTGTCCTCATTCACATCTTTCAAATGCATCATTTGACATACCATAGCATCCTTATTATAGCATCCAAACATATTGCATACATCACAATTAAATCCAAACAAGTAAGCTAGGGTAGAGTTTCCTCACTTAGTAATCCAATGACGCGTTTGGGTCAAAACCCCAAACTCTCAACACTCAATTTCATTAACATGAGGGAAATTTCACCATTTCCCCCAAATTCCTTTAATTTCATGAGTCTCATTTAAGCAATTCACCCTAATTGAAGTTTAGCCCCCAATTTAATTGGCCAACACCCCTCTCCACAAGTTTAGGGTTCATCTATACACAAATTAAAGCCTCTATTTCTCAAATTTCTCTCCAATTTCGAATCTCTCCATTAAAAGTTGGTCCCCCTGACAACATCACCTCTTCTCAAATCTCAACTCATTGCATCACTTTAGAGGAAAATATGAGTTGGGGGAAAGAGTATTTACCTCAAAGGAGTGAAACCCGGAGGGAAGGGAGACACCTCAAGCAAAAGTCCTTAGATTTGGGCGAGTTGAGGTGATTAAACCCCTCTCCAAGCTCATGCAAGGGAAAAGAGGGAGAAGAGGAGGGAGAAAGGGTTCTTCCAAGTGATTTTCGGTTGAAAACGAAGAGGAATGTCTCTCTCACATTGGGGCTTTAATACCCATTTCAAAATCCGTGATATCCGATATTTAACTATCAGAACTCTGATATTTAACTATCAGACCTCCAACACTTCCATATTGGACTTCCGATACTGCTCGGCAACAGTGGCTAATTCTAGAATTTCTGCTCTCGAGTTTGAGTTTTGATAGTCCCCTATCAGAACTCCGATACTGTCGGACTTTCAACACTTCTATATCAACACTCCGATACTGTTGTAATTCATAGGCTTTTCCTCCAAACCACTCTTTTGGAAATTTGGGGTCCCCCAGTTTAGTCAAAAGCGTGAGAAAATACACTCTCACATTGATTCTCACACGTACACCCATGAAATTTCTCAAAACACAAATTAAATAAGGGTTGGGTCATCACATAGTGTTTTACAAAAATTATTTACAATGTTGTCATCCTTAGATAGTTGGTATGCGTCACCTACTTAAATTCAAATACATCTCATCTATTGAGTACATAAAAAAAAATAGTTGCCACATACTTTGCAAAATAGACCACAACTGGCTACATAGTTACCTTTGGGACCACCTCTTATGCAAAGAATCCTCTCACTTTTCTCTCTCCTAAACACATGGGTCGTATAAAATTAGTATTTGAGCATGCAAACACCTTAAATGGGTCTTTGGGTCTATATGCTATGTTTACACGCTTTAATTTCATGAATTTAGTGGTCTTTTGAAGAGATATTCTCCATCTTTGAGCTCATCAAAATTCACAAAATATTGTAGGACTAATTGAACAATTTTTTCATACATATCTTCATTGATATCTCCATTATAGTTTATACCATTGATCGTTAGTGTTCCATACAATAGGGATATCCTTACAAGAAGTTAAAGCACAACAATAATTCTCTAAAGTTTTGGACCAACTTTTATGCATAGCTTAAAAACTTGAAATTTGAAGTCGACAAAAAAAATCTATTAATTAGAGTGAGTTTTTAGATTTAACTTGAAAAAATTTAGTAAAATAATTTGAAATCACTATGGAGTCGAGTTAATTAGGACCATCTTTTTTTTTAGGGCATTATCATAGGATATCACCATCTTGGAGGTGATACTAATCTTCACGTATATACGAAGACACTCAAAAGCCTCTTGTATTAAGATAAACTCAGGAGGATTCAAATATGAGACTTTAATCTAATCTTAGAGCGTTAAGTCAAGTGAGCAACCTATATAGTTTAACTAGGATTGACTTGTCCAAGTTTTTACAAAATTTTAACTTATACTTTTGAGAGATTTGACTAGCCATTTCCCTAAGAGAAGCTAATCATCTTTGATGTCGTAATATCTTTTTGTCATAAATGATTAAAATAATAATATATAATAAATAGATTTTAAAGTCTAAAATTAAGATAGATTATAGAAATCACTAATCATTTAAAATCAAAATTATAGAATTAAAAAGTGAGATTTTAGTCAACTGATATTGATAACAATGTTCAGTTGTAAACTAGTTTGTATGAAATTTAGTGCAAATTTTGATGTGTAAGACCAACAATCGATCCAATAGATCCATTCTCGCTCTCACACTAACTTACTCGAATACACCCATATCTAATTTGACTTTTAAAATTCATCAATTTAATATGACGAATTTCTACTATTAGATAATATAAACTTTTATAGATCTTAAAAAATATAATTGAATAAAGATAAAATTTTACAGATCTTATATACATATCAAAATCTTTTAAAAGACTGATTCATATAGCGTCACGTGAGATCATTGAGCTATTTACACTAAAATTTGGTTGGTGCATTCTAGTTTATGAGCGATTGCTAGTACTGATATCATGTTTTACATGATGAATAAAAAATATGTTACTAAAAAATAAAAATATGAGATTTAATTAAAATTGACCACTGTTAGAGACACTCTAAGGATAGCCTCCATCCAAGATAACAACAATTAAATATAATTTTGACTTTAAATTGATAGAAAAAAGAAATACCTTTCACATTTTGCTTAAGGTAGAATTTTGACACGAGTGTTTTGTGTATATAGACACGAGTTGTACTATATTTTTCACTTTTCCCTTAAAAATCGGCTTGCTGAACTAGTGATTCTAGTGTTATAAGGGTTCGTCAAGCCGATTCAGAGAGTTTGGTAAGCCGATTCCCAAAGGCAAAATAGGAAACACAATAAAACTCGTGTACGTATACACAATCCTCCCTTGGCCTTTGCTTAAAAATTAAAAATAATTAATTAAAAATTAATAAACATCTTTTTAATATAATAACTTGAGGGAGTTTTTGTTGTTTCTGAGACTGCACTGGCTCCAGGGTGGCCTAACCAGAGTGGGTCCGTTGGATAGCGCAATAAGTGACATCTGATGAACATTGGAATAACAATTCCAAAAAATTCCACACAAATAAGAAATTCCAAGCCACCAAACAGGGCCCATCATGTCTCATTTCTCAAATCTCAATCCCATGAAAATAGAAAAAACCCCGTTTCAAAACCTCCCTTGAGTTTACTCTTGGATGTGAGTTAGCTTGCTTCCTTCCTTCCCTCCTTTCTTCCTTCCTCTGTTATTGGTTTTTTGAGAGAAAGAGAGAGATGAAAGAGATAGGATTCGAGAGGAATGCGTCGTCGCCTTCTCCACCTCCTCAAGCGCTGCTGGAGAGGCTCAAGGACTATGGTCAAGAGGACGCTTTTGCTCTTTGGGATGAGCTCTCCCCCGAAGAACGTGACCTCCTCGTCAAGGACATTGAGGTCATTTCTCTCTCCCCCTCCCCGTCGGGATCTACCCTTTTCTCTTCAGATCACATCACCCAATTGCCATTTCAAGTTTTCAACCCCCCAATAATTCAAACCAATTTTTTTTTCTGTTACTTCTTTTTAATTTTCTTCATTTCTGTAGCCTTTGTCTTCTTGAAGAGGAATTTGTTCTGTTTGATTCGATTTGTTGGTTTTTTTTTCTTATGAAATTCAGAGCTTGGATCTTCCCAGAGTGGATCGGATCATTCGGTGCTCACTTGGATCTCAAGGTGATTTGGGTCTCCTTTTTATCTTTTTATTTTCTTTGACAGTTGCACAATTGGAATGCTTTTGGGGGTTGTCATTTTCTTGAGACTTAAACCATTTTTTTTTTTAATTATAACAGGGGTCCCAGTGCCTGTGATTGAGCCGGTGCCGGAGGCTAGTGTCTCGACAGTGGAAGAGCGGACTCCAGAAGAAAGAGAGAGATGGTGGAAAATGGGGCTCAAGGCTATCTCTGAAGGAAAGCTGGCTGTCTTGCTTCTCTCTGGTGGCCAGGTATATAATCATTTCTACTGCTGGTGTTACTATTAATTATGAAGTAGTTGTCATTGTTATTATTTTATTATTATTCTTTTATAAGAATGCATTACTTTTGTTTGAATTCTTCTACATTTAATTAATTGTATATGCAGGAGAATATTTCCTTCTCAATTTGAATCTTGATAGTTAGCAGCATTACTTGTTCATATTGAATTCAGATAAGATCAATGTTACCTAACGGTTATCTGATAAGATCTAGATTCCTTTATTCTGTTAGATCTGTTTTATATTAATACGTCTATTACATATTAACTTTTCGGCAAAGGATTTGATGCTTCTTGCCTAGAACATTCATTATTATCATTGTTATTGAAAAGTTTCACCATCATTGTTGTTTTATAATATTTATCATTCTGTTTTGTGTTTATGTTCCTATGGATATTCGGTCTATGTTTTTCTCTTTTTTTTTTCATCATCATCACTCTTTTGGAGGGGCAAGAGGTGGGGGTTGAGATTTCTATACTTGTGGCTCATGTGCATGAGATCTATGACCCTACATAGATAGGCCATTTGGGAAGTTTTGGACTCAGATGATCCTAGCTTCCAATTGGAGGACTTCATCCCATTAAATGTTGGGTAGCTGTTGGAAATTTTCTCTTATTTTTTTCAATTGCTCATTTAATAACGTATGCCTTCCAAACTGGTGCGTGAGGTCATGCAGTTGGTTTATTAATATTGATATCAGTTCAATCCCTATTTCACCCTCGAAAGCGACAAATGGATTAATGGTTTAGAAAGATCTTGTAGTTGTGTACCATCTACACAATGATGACTGCTTAATAACTAGCAGCTTAAAATATTTGCTCATTTATATTTGCATACTGTATTTCCCTCATCTTCAACATCTACTGTATGTGGTTTGTCTTATCAATTATTGACTAATATCACTTGATCAAAGGACTGAGGAAGTGTTTATGGACCAGTCTGTAGATCTTAAAATCATTTTAAGACCAGTTTCCTTCAAGTTGTTTTGTCCCACACAGTTAATCCCACTGTGAAGATGCTTGCTGCATACGAGACACTTCCTAAAGATGTGGCTTTTGGTTGATGTTGTTCCTTAACATAGTGGCTTGTTTTAAATTTGCTCCGATTGTTCATGAAATTAGTACTTGTTATCTTTATCAACAGTGATTTGTTGATTTCATTTTTCTTCATCAACTCAAGCGTTTCACCAAACGGATGTTATT